>JAGDQP010015782.1:19820-41920 GCA_022664845.1 Lepisma saccharinum
AGATATATATATATATATATATATATATATATATATATATATATATATATATATATATATATACACGTCTTGTGGGGTATCGTTGAACAGCTCTTGATGAATAATCTACAAATCAATAAATAGTTTCTCGATAGCTGCCATATAAGACGAAATTTGAATTTTTGAAAATAAAAAAAAACATCGAGATCTACCTCAGCCTGTAGGCCTACCGAAAGGGATTTTTTTTATTGCACGCAAGATTTACTCCTGTTTTCACAATGCGCTCTTCCTATCACTGATCACAAGTGCCCTGTTGTAGTGTCTCAAATACAAGAAACTCCTCTTACGGCGGGATCATCACACAGGCGCATTACTCCTTCACCGTAAATGAGACTCACAAGCAGACAGTTTCTAATTATCAATTTAGTGGATTAATAGCATGTCGGAAAGCTAATACGGAGAACCCAAGATCGAATCATGGTGTGATTTTCTTTTTCTTTTTTAAAGAAAAAAATGTTTCTCTTTTCATATATATAAACAATATTTTATAACTGTAATGTATATAGTAATATATATAATAATATTATTTTATTTATTTATATATACACCGTGTATATATATATAAATATGAATATATATATATATCGTTGGGACAACTGGGGAGCTGCAGTGAATAAAAGACAGTGGCGATCACAGTGAGAGCTTCGGCTCTCTTCTCTCAACCCGTTTGGTCAGCGTGGGAGCAGTAGACCAACTCATCCCGTCTGGGAGATGCCTCATCCAGTAGTGGATTGAATATGGCTGTGATTTTTTATTATATAAACGCATTAGGAAATTTAATACAATTAGTGACCAAGGGCACGTAGAAGTTTGGTAAAGTCAGGTATGGTGTTCTCTTTTATTGCACACGCGACTGAATCGTGTTTGAGTCAGACTGAATCTTCCACAATAGGCCTTGTTTTGAGACTCTAGAGGCCTTGTTCCCTTCTTCAAACTGACTAATATTTCCAAGGCCAGATGAATCATTCTATAACTAGCTATCGATCTTTTCTTCTACCTTATGATAAGCGGGTATAACTTCAGGTGCGTTTTTAGTTAAAAACGTATTTCGATTTTTTTAGCATTTGTTCACTTCTTCAAATTGCTGGTTCATTTTTTTCCAAATTATGTGAATTTTATAAACTATTTAATGTGCGTACTGTTTTCACTGGCTCAAAGGAAGAAAAAAGTCTAATAGCAAGACCAGAGCTTTCCTTCGCAACTACAAAATAAAAAGGAGTTTCTCTTAAAAAATAAAAAAACTTTAGGTGAAGGAGTACCGAACCCGGGACCAGTGAATCCCAAGTACAATGCCTTACCCATTTGTTTTACAATTTTATTAAATCTGAATTAGACTACAGAATCAGAATAAACGGAAAATATTACAAAATACGTTAAGTGCAAAAAAATGTTATAAAACAAATTACACAATAACATTTCAAAATAACCTATTTGAAATATAAATAAAATATAAACAATTTTAAAAATAAAAACTTGCGATGAACTGGTATCGAACCTCGATATCGACCACTGTATTACAACCCCGACGCCTTATCCATTACCCAACGTAGCCAACTACCACCCATTGCTTTCTGAGAGCTCTTTATATCAATTCCATACACGAGTAATAGACGCTACTAATTACGTAGTGTTCACACATCATGGTTGTCCTCTCTGCAGACAAGTCTCTGCCATTTTGTTCCGCTCTCTGAGCAGTTCTGTTTGTTTAGAATACAGGAAACAATGTGTTTTATCATTAACAATCTTCGGAGAAAAGTAGCAGCTAATCCAGTAACTGCTGTTTTTCATCAGTTGTAGCAGTAATAGCAATTTATCCCATGTAGCAGTGAAAAATAGCTGTTACGTTGGTTTTGCCCATCTCTATTTCGCACCTATTTTTGAAGGTTTTACTAATGTTCTTTTGCTTTCTTTGTGTATTGTATAGATGCGCCATACCTTCCAGATATCAAATCCGGCATAAAGTAGATTTTCACATTTTTGGCGTTCATTGCCTTCTTCAAACTGTCGATTCAATTGGAACTATCAATGATGAAATCTACCTGAGTTTCGAGATCAGCATACCGAAGTAAATGTTCTTTTTCAAAATTAAACAAATTGTTTACATACACTTCAGGACCTCGAATTGAAGTTACCAATGATTTTATTGATAACATATTAGGTACTTGGTCATTGGAAGATAATTATGGTGCCGAACACCATGATAACAGATCGAGCTGTGGGTTTAATTAAGAAAATGCAAGAGGATTTATACAATAAGTATGGTGCCGATCACTACAAGAAGTGACCGAACTGTCGGAATGGTACCTGGAAAATAGGCGATGAACACCTTCTAAACGGACTCTGTTATGGATGAAAAAACACAAATAAACATTTAATAATGACATTTATTGAAGATCGTATCTCTGTTAATTTCCAAGAATACAAAACATAGATCTTTCTAGGAGTGATGTCAATTCACCTCGTCGACGTCGAACTTCTGAATCATGATGTGAATAGGAATTTAGTTACAAATTTAAATATATTAAATATAAAATTGCAAGAATACAAATGAGTTTGAATTGAGCTCCAAATACAAAATTATAGCGAATCAAGTACATATGCCAACTTAGTTAATTTAGAGAGTCTAGTTATACCTTTGAATTTAAGATGTTTCTGATGTGTTGATATGTCGAATGATCTGTACTCCGTATTCTAAGTTCAAACTGTCACTTTCACTGTATGAGTGGTTTAATCGTGTTTAAACCAAAGATATAAAGTTCTGTAATTCTCCTGAATCCAAAACGGAGTGTAATTTTAAAGTTACCGTAGAATTTGGGCTGAAGCTGTCTATATACTCCATAACGATGGTTAAGCACAGGCGTATACGAGCGTCTGTCTGCGAGTGCGTAAAGAGATAAGTTTTTGGTAATTTTTATATTAGTCTATTTTCTAATTGAAGGAAGGACTGAGAATTTTCATGTGGGATAAAGTACAACTGTTCAAGGCGAAGCTGTTTACAATTTTCAATCACTTCTTAGAAATGTTCTTCTGTTACTATTCACATCACTAAATAAGTTTCCAGATTGTCGCGTAGCTCTTGTGAAAGGGAACATACACATGTGACAATTCTTAGTTCTTGTGAAGCAAGGTCAAATCGTGGTTATTGGAAGGAGTTCTTTTCGTAGGAAAATATGCACGGGAATAGAAATGCTCTCACTGCCACGTTGCTCTGTTTTGACATACTAATTGTTACCTTGGAGGTTAAGTTAATTTTAGCGTTTGATCATGATCCATTACATTATAGACGTCGAGAAACAAATCTTAGAAACAACTCAATATAAACAAAATCTCTTCCAAACTAAATACACTGTTACACAGAATTTTAAGAAAATAATGAAATGAATAAATTGAAATCTACGATCATACAACATTATAGTAATTTTGCGTCTACATATTGAAAACTTAGGATCACTTTTCGGTCGTTCCCAGCTTTGCTCCTCCGGAACTTTACAAATGCACTCCAGAAATAATTAGTATCAACACTTGTTTTACTCATACGTATACTGAAATACGTGTATAATACCACATTCCATAAACAATGATTCTGTTATTTTAAGATTAACGAAGGAAGTACGACATGATGTTAAGTAAAAGTTTTGTTATTTATTTTAATACATTGGAGGTACATTATTTAGAATTTTTCTGAGCCCCAACGAGCCTCCCAAACAAAATCTTCTGCAAGTAGTACTGCCTAGGTTAGGGATGATGAGAAATGAACGCGGAGCTCTTCAGGCGGATTCGGCTAAAATTACCCATATGTGGAAAAGTTATTTTGAAAAACTTCAGAATGAACACACGGGTGAACAAAGAAATGAATTTGAAATTTATACTGCAGAACCGTGGATACCCGTAAGACGCATGACCGAGGTCGAAATGCCCATAAAGATATTGAAATAAAAAATAAAATCACCAGGAATAGACAATATTCGGTAAGAATCAATTAAAGCGGGAGAAATGGCACTAATCAATGAACTATATAAATGAACACATGCTATATGGAGAAAGGAGGACCTTCCAAAGGAAACGGAAACCTCAATAATAGTTACGACTTACAAGAAAGGCAATAAATCTGACCGTAATAATTACTACGGAATCTCTTTACTCCCAACATGTTACCCTCTTTACTCCCAAGTGTTGAGTAATATACAACTAAATCGCCTAAGCGTATATGTAGATGAAATAATTGGAGACCACCCATGTTGATCTACAAGAAATAAATCAACTTTGGACCAGATGTTTGTGTTAAGCCAAATCTTAGAGAAGAACTGGTAATACAATGTTTACCGGCTATTCATTGTTTTTAAGAAAGCATATGATTATATTAAAAACGAAAAGTTATACAGTATCTTGGTGCAATTTGGAATTCCGAATAATTTGTTAAACTAGTGTGGATGTGTCTAATCGACCCTATAAGCAGAGTACGGGTAGATAATAATATATCAGATAGGTTTGAGATTCACAGAGGATTGAAACAAGGTGATGGCTTGTCACCACTGCTGTTTAATTTGGCGTTATAATATGGACAAAACAGAAGAGGACAGAACAAACGTTGAATGGATTGAATCAACTGTTCGTGTACGGATGTTGTACATTTAATAGGAGACTGTATCAATGGAATACAAAATAAAACGGATGTCATAGTAAGAACGTGCGATGAGATATGTTTACAGGTAAGGTCTAGTCTTCAGTGAGAGTTGTATAAACCTCTGAGATATTCTTTACCTTTAATAAACATAGAGGAAACAAAATACATGATAACAAGCCGAAACAGTGTGAGTGATGGAAATAGATATTTAACAATTAAGAATGAGCAAATAGAAAAAGTAAACACATTTATGTACTTTAGCACAAATGTTACAAGCAAAATCGAGGTCGCGGAATACATAAGAATTCTCTTAGTATCGGGCAACGCATGTTTCTATTCAGTCTATAAATTCCTAACCTCGGGATTGATACCAAGAACGTTGACATTGAAAATATACAGAACGATTATTCTGCCGTTAGAACGTTACGGTTGCGAAAGTTGGAGTACAAGCCTAGCAGATAAATAAAACCTACGTGTGTTTGTAAATAAGATTTTGAGAAAGATATACGAGTCGAAACGGATCGAGATAACCATCGAATAGTAATGAAGAGCTCCATTGACTGCGCGAATCACCTGATATTGTAAGAATAATGAATTCGCGAGTCTAAGATGGGCAGGCATTTATCTCGGATTGGGGCAAACGATGATTGTATTCCATGGTGGTTGGAAAGCCAGATAGAAAGAGACTGTTGGGAAGACTAACACATCGTTGGGATAACAATATTAGGGAGATCTTCGAGAGGAAGATGTTCAAGATAACAGGCTTGATGTTGTCCATGGCGATCGTTTGTTACTGCGGTAATGTACTTTGGAGTTTCGTATGTCATATATTAAGTAATTAATAGTAGTATATTAACATAGCGCTCTGCTTCATGAATAGCAGTTGATTCAAAATTGGTGGATACCTTGAATTATTTTGAAGTTCATTGAACAAAAAATTTAGGACCCGTCCTTAGAACTGAATTGAATAGAATTTTATTTAAGACCTTTAGGCTACTTTTGGCTTAGGCGGTATGGATGATGCTGTGTGATGGAATGAAGAAAGTGGGAGAAAATCCACGCACACTGTGTTTACCGAACACAAAGCCCACAGGACAGGAGCTGGGATCAAACCGACCACCCCGAATACCAGAGGAGCGCTCTACTACTGACCCACCGTGTTTATAAATTGTTATTTGGGAGTAAATAAACATAATTCAAATACAATTAAAATAATTTTGTGTATGTATAAACATTCTGGTACCTGTTACGAATTCGATAACGTATGTGTATGGTCAGTTCTATATATTAGGTTCATTCAAATTTTTAATTTAAAGCTTTTAGGCAACTTTGGCTCAGGCCGGATGGTTGATTGTAGGAGTGTAATGAGGAAAGTGGGAGGAAACGGGAGAACCCCTTCAAAACCCACGCACACGGTTCTTGTCCACTACAAAGCCCCCATGACACAAGCAGTGTTCGAATTGATGACTCCAAGCACGAGAGGTGAGCACTAACTATTTAGTCAACGCGGCCCAAATATAGGTTCATGTCTAGTGCTATTTTGTTTCCTACAGATCATGAATGAAACAATATATTGTTAAAGCTGATACGAGAATACATTTTTGCGCACATTTCTCTTACTTCTTAAACTCTAGTACACAACACTTGGACAATTGAACAATTTAGGCCGTCACCATCTTGGATTTCAGAATGCGAAACATTTGATCTCAGAATCAAAACTCGGCGCCCTTCGAAACCTGAATATACGAAATTTCACGAAATATTAATGGTATTAAATTCTTTCTCGGAGAACATACCGTGTTAGAATGAAATGCATGACGTCCTATGGAGGGATATTGAGTAAAGTCCTGCAGTGCAAATATATGCTCTATACAGTTGCTCCCAATAGTATTCGTCCGGCAACAGGAGAGAAGAAACTTGCCTAGACATAAGTAAGGAATTAGAAAAGAAAGAGAAGTACAAAATTAAGTTTAAACTATTTATTCATCCACAGTTACAGTGCAAAATGGAGAAAAATCTTTATTGCAAAAGAAATGGAAAAAATACAAAACAAAGGTATCAAACCTCTTTATACTGCCAAAAATGTTTTCGTCCGTAAAAGGAAAGCACAAAATAGCGCAGATAGTTTTCCTTAACTTAATGGATCTTCTGTTGTGTCAAATGGTTTTCTCCAATCTTCGTGGTATAGATTTCACGAAATTGTCCGTGGTTTCTCGTGATATCTTACCACATTTGACTTTTATTGCGTTCCGAAGATCAGCGTCTTTCTAAATTGGGTGTTTTCTGATGTTTTTCCCTCCAAGATATGCTATACATTCTCAATTGAATTAATATCTAGGGATTGTGGTGGTGCTTGTTTCCAATAATAATCACAACCTCGTGTTTTGGATCATTGTCTTATGTGAAAATGTAGTCATGAGGCAGACCCATTTTGTCCACACTTGTATGAAGGTGCGACATTAGGATGTTAATATACACTTTGTGGTTCATTATACCCTCGCTGAAGTTCTAATTTTCAACGTCATTTACACTCATGCAGTCCCACACAATTACTGAGCCACCCCATGATCCTTTTCATCCTGGTCTGCGTTCGATTTACGCCACACCATGACACGTCCATCAGATTTCACCAGTTATTTTTTCCCCGTTTGTAAAAACTACTTTTTTCCAATAGTCTTGTCTCTTTGGTGAAGGCAAGACCCTTCATTTTGTTGATTTTACTAGTATTAGGTTTTCTTCTGGCCGTTCTTACATAACACAAGGCATTACACACAGTCTGTGCTGAAATGCGTTTTCCAAATTCCATTGCTACTTCCGACGCTACCTTCAGTGCACTTATTTTCGGGTTGTTCCTAACTTTTCAAACTATCAAACACTTGTCTGTTGGGTTTAGTTTTGACGGGCTACTACCATTTTGATAATTTTTATATTCTTTTTTGGTTTTGTGGAATCTGTATGTGACACTTTTTTACTGTGGTAATTTGTCTCTTTATTGAGTTACTGATACATTTGGTTGATCTACTCTGCTGGGATAAACGTACAATAATTTGCCTTTCCTCTACAGTTGTATCTTTCCCCTTACGTCCCATCTTTGCTGAATTGCTGTTATATGATCTGTTACGTTGCCACCCTATGCTGGAACTAAAGAAGTGTTCGCAGACCTGGCCAACTCTACTGTAGTCTGTGCTAGTAACTATTAGCAAGTTTGACTTACAGAGGGCGCTCACCCGTGTCATTCTGTTTTTGAGACGAATACTTGTTTGGTGTTAAAGGCGACACGGTATTCAGCATTCTCCGCTAAAGCAAAGACGATTCTATACTATCCTCTTTTCCATCAACATTGTGTAAGAGGGAATGTACACGAACTTATCAAAGCATATAATACCGATATTTGTCACACATCCAGTAACCGTCACCGTCGCGACCGGGACTGTGACGGTGAACTGAATGGAGAGATAACATAAATTTCATTATAAACAAGTGCAGTAACGAGATTTCAAATGGTTTGGAAGAGAAGTGAAAATGAAGCCGTGTACAAGTTGATAATACAGTACAGTCAGTGTACATACGTATTTTATTGACAAAAACGTTTTTCTACCTCCTGATTTAAACAAAAACATTTTTTATTCAAAAATTTGTTAGTACATAATATATTTCTAATCAAAAATGCACATTTTTACGATGACAGATAACAGAGTGACGGTTGATCGAGGTTTCAATGTACTTTTATGCCCTTGTGTACAGTTACAAGCTTTTTTCCTAGTGAGGCGAATACTTTCTGAAGCCACTGTATATTCAATCTATGCAGAATACGGAAAGAAGGAAAAGTGGGGTCAACTTGATATAATCGTTGTAGTCCAATAACTCGCCGAAGAATCTCTAGCTTAGGGCCCGTAGCCTAAAAATTTAAAGTGCATTGTTATTTTAATTTGGATAGCCATGTGTACCAATTCTAATTAACGAACCGCCGGAACGGTTTACTTTTCCCCATCTACGTAGGAATGTTCATTTTTGTTTTCTAGGCATTGGAAAATGATGTTCATATTAGAAATAACGCAAATTATGGTGGTATTATTTAGGAAATCAAAATGGTCTAATAGTGAAGAACAGAATCAAGCTAATTCTTACTGAACTTCATTAGTAAGAACTATTAAGAACGGCTGAAACAAGGTTTTCAATTTCTAAAGCTGTAACATACGTTTTCTGGTAAAGTCGATTCCCAAACTCATTTCAGTATACCGTAGTCAGGATAACAGAGAACGTTGTAATGTTGCACACAAGCGATTCAACAAAAACTATGTAATTATCCCAATCGTTAAGGAGGAATAGGAAGTACATTCGTTTCGTTAGGATATAAGCGGTAAGCTGGTGACAGCGCCAGCCAATGTTGGGGTCTAACTTCACACAGCCTCTACCTACATAATTTCTTATGGTTGTTTTGTCTAATCGTTAGGGAGTTTTTATTTTGAATACGGAGTACATATTTTCGTTAGGGAGTGAATGATAGCTTGGTGACTGCGCCATAAAATATGGCAGATGTGTGAAGATAATTTCCAAGAGGCACAAACTATACAATGTTTGGCCGTTGTTGACTCCAGTCGTTAGAGAGGAATAGGGAGTACATTATTTTCGTTAGGGAGTAAGCAATAAGCTGGTGGTGACGCCAGCAAATGCTGGGAGCTAACTTCACACAGCCGCCCACCTATATATTTTCTTGTTGTTGCGTTCCATCGTTAGGGAGTTCTTAGGGATGATTATGGAGTTCATTATTTATGTTAGGGAGTGGATGATAACTTGGTGACGGTGCCAGCAAATATGGTAGATGTGTAAATATAATTCCTAAGTGTCTGTCGTATCACGCAAATATATATGATTCTTTCATTATTATTCAAATACTTCTATCAAATACAGCTTCTTAAAATTGATACAAGGAATTTGCAGAAAGATTGTGCGATGGGGGATTAGCTAGACGTTGGCCAACACTTCGGGACGTCAGCTATTGGCGTATCAGCCGTATCTTAGGATGCTTCATATAACGTCTTTGTTAGAGATTATTACTACTAAGAAGTAAGTGTGTGTATTTTATTAGGCCGATCGAAAAGAGTAAGATCTCCTTTCCTCACATTGGTATGTACATAACTTAAAAAGAAAAACTGAGATTTTAACCACGAGATCAATGTAAAATGGAAGCCAATGTATTATATTAGGACTAACACAAATAATAACATCTCTTTGCGTGACATGTTACCATCAGATCGGATATGAGTTCTTTTTACCACAGTTTTTCTATAAGCAGCAGATAGAAGAAAGTTAAAATAGCTCTGTGCACCAACAAAAAACGTAAAATATAATATATTTGTGCTTAAGGCACGTGATTTAAATGCTGTATGCTGATAGAATACAATATTATTAACAATGGCCTCATTTTTGAAAGATAATTTTTATTGACATGACAATAGATTTTAAGCAACTTTAAGAAGATATATTTCATAGAAGTGTTTGAATAACAGAATTAAACTTTCAGGGGCGAAAGAACTTCTGTGCCAAATTTTGTTCATGTACTCCCTATCCCTTTTGACTTACAACTCATAAAATTCTGACAAATGTGAGTTTTTATGAAATTTAAAACTCGATATAAAGAAGAAGAAATGACACAGAAAGTTATTTTTATCTGTCATTACAGTAACAATAGTAGATAATAAGAACAATGTAAACGGCTTTTTATTTCTTTTCATTTAATCAGGAAAATATCTAAAAATTGAACTTTCACCTATATATTACAACTGTTTAAACCAGGCTTTGCGATAGCCGTTTCAAGGCTAGAACACAAAGAATTAAAGAACTTAAAAAGGTGTCTATGTTTTAAATGTGTTTGAATTATTAATATATCTCAACTGGGTTGTGAAATATGTGTAACTTTATGATTCATTGTATTCAACAAAATGTCACAGAATCTCATTTTTGAACACCTTGTATATCCTGAGCTATGAGCAATAAAATGTTCAAAAACTGTTTTTAACTTCGCTTCTGTATGGAACTGTACCAACTATGAATGAAATCAAAAATAGTCGAGCGACCACCACTTGTAGAAAATCTGTGTAATGACACGTAGGCACTGTACCTACAAGCACATTTTCAGCAAAATCGGGCTCTGAAACTTGCAGTTTCCTCGACAACGTGCTCCCATTAGCTTCACATATGAAAATCGAAAGTGGCATATCATTGCCCGGGTGGCCATCCTTGGCCCAAAACTTGCAGGGTATATTCGGCTACAGGGCTGGAAAGTTCGGTCGAAATACCAGAGTGAGCGGTCTGATCAGTTGCTAGTAAGTTCATCCATACGCCACATTTACTGGCACCGTCAACAAAAAATAGTCCAGTCCTTAACGAAAGTGATGAATTCGCTAATCTTCCATAAGTAATCATTACCAATTACAAATTACAAATTTGTAATTACTAATGTAATTACAAATCATTAGTAATTTCAGAAAACAAAACGATATGTAATTCAATTGCTGATAATGCTGTGTTAAATTATCTGGCATGCTTACTGGCGCGGTCACCAAGTTATCGTTTACTCCGTAACTAAATAATTTAATTCCTATTTCTCTCTAAAAACTTCCCAACGATTGCAGACAAAGCCGACCCCAAAATTTGATTAACTGGACTAAATTCTCACTTTCTCCACATTTTCTGACCCTGTCACCAAGTTATACTTCACTCTCAAACGAATATAATGTACTTCCTATTCCTCCGTATGAACTCCCTAATGATCTGACGCAAAAACGGTCACAAATTGTATAGTTTAGGCTTCTTTCGGGGCTAACTTCACACACATGCCGTATTTGCTTGCGCTGTCATCACGCTATCATTGACTCGCTAATGAAAATAATCTACTACTTATCAATCCCTATGAACTCCCAAAAGATTGGACTCAACAACGGCCAACATTTGTATAGTTTGGATCCCTAAGTAGGGCTAACTTCACACATCCACCATATTAGTTGGAGCCGTTACCTTGTTATTATTCACTCCCTAAGGAAAATAATCTATTCCTCCCTATGAACTCCCTAATGATAGGACGCATCAACGGCGAAAACTGTAAAATTGGCTCCCTGGGGGGATAAGTACATCATCCGCTGTATTTGTTGACGCCGTCACCAATTTTTCATTCATACACTAACGAAAATAATGTACTCCTTATTCCTCCTATGAACTCCTAAATAATTGGAAGAACCAAGGATCAGAAATTGTATAGTTGGGTGATTGTGTGAAGTTAGCTCCCAACATTTGCTGGCGCCGTCACCAGCCTATCGCTCACTTTCTAACAAATATAATGCACTCCCTGTCCCTCCGTATAAACTCTCTAACATCTGAAAGCAATAACGGCCAAACATTTTAAAATATTGTAGCCTTGAGAGGGATAAACTCACACATCCACCATGTTTCCTGGCACCGTCACGAAGTTATCATTCACCCGCTATCGAAAATAATGTACTTCCTATTACTCCCTACGAACTCGCTAACAATTGGTCGCAAAAACGACCAGAAATTGTATAACCGGGCAGCTGTGTTGAATTATATCCTAAAATCTGCTCGCGCCGTCACCAACCTTATTATTCCCTCCCTAACAAAAATAATACATTTCTCATGTCCCCCTTTGAATTCGCTATCGATTGGACACTGCAACGGCCAAAAAGGGTAAAACTTTGCCCCCCAAGGGAGGATAATTTCAGATAACTGCCATCATCAAGTTATATTTCCTGCCCTATCGAAAATACTGTACAAATTATTCATCCCTAATAACTCCTTAACGATTGGAAGCAACAACGGCAAAACTGTATAGATTGAGCCCCTTGTAGAGGTAAACTTCACACATACGCCATATTTGCTGCCGTCGTCACCAAGTTATCTCTTACTACCTAACGAAAATAGTGTACCCCCTAGTACCCCCTATGAACTCCCTAACGATTGGACGAACAAGAACAAGAATTGGTATAGCTGGGCGGGAAGTTAGTTCTCAATATTTTCTGGCGCCGTCACTAGCTTATCATTTACTCCATAACGAAAATATTGCACTCCCTATTCCTCCCGGCAAACTCCCTAACGATTGGACGCAGCAAGAACCAGAAATTGTTTACCTGGGCGCTTGTGTGAAGTTAGAACCCAACATGTGCTGGCGCAGTTATAAGTTTATTGTTTTAACCCTACATAATATGCTCCATATTCCACCCTATGTATTTCTAAAGGTAGGACACAACAATGGCCATTTTTTAGATTTGGCTTTCTTGGGTTAACTTCGCGCATCCGCTTTATTTGCTGGCACCGTTACTAAGTAATCATTCACTACCCAACGGAAATAATGCACTTCTTATAATTCCCTAAGAACTCCCTAACCATTGGACGCACCAACTGCCAACAATTGTAACATTTTGGCTAACGATTGGAAATAACAAGGGCAAAAAAAGATAATATTTTCGGTCCCTTGGAAAGGATAACTTCACACGTCCCCCATAAATTTTCGGCGCCGTCACCAGCTTTTCGTCTAATCCCTAACGTACTCCCTATCCCTTCTGATGGTCTCTCTAACGACTGGACGCAATAAGGACCATAAATTGGATAGTTTTGCAGCCATGTAAAGATAACTACCTACATTGGCTGGCACCATCTCCAGATTATTGCCTACTCCCTAACGAAAATAATGTACTCCCTATTCCTCCCTGTGAACTTCCTAGAGACTGGAGGCAACAACGGTAAATAGTCAATATTCTGGGCTCGTTGTGCCATATTCACACATCCTCCAATCGATTGCAGGCAACAACGACCAGAAAATGTACAGGGGGCTGCTGTGTGAAGTTAGCTAGAAATATTTGCTGACGCCGTCACCATCTGCTTGCTTATTCCCTAACGAAAATTATCTTCAGCCTACTCCCCCCTATGAACCCCGTAACGATTGGACACAACAAGGACCAGAAGTTGAATAGTTGGACGGCTGTATGAAGACAGCTTCCGACCTTTAGTGCACCGTCACTCCCTAACAAAAATAATGTGCTCTCTATCGACAAGAACGGCCACACATTTTAATATTTGATACTTTAGGGTACTAAGTTTACACATCCACCATTTTTGCTGCGGTCGTCACCGCGTCATCGATCACTCTATAAACAAAAATAATGTACTCCTCATTCTTTGCTATGGAATCCCTAAGAATTTGACGCAAAAGCCAAAAATTGAAACGATTGGGCCCCTTTATGGGCTTACATTCGCTCTATTTCCTGGTCCCGTCATCAAGTTATCATTCACTCCCTATCGAGAATAATGTACTCCCTATTCCTCTCTATGAAATGACAAACGAATAGATGTAACTACGACAAAAATTGTATAGTTTGGCTCCTTGCGGGGATAATTTGGCTCATTATCCATATTTGCTGACGCCGTCACCAAGGTAACATTTACCCCTAAAGAAAATAATGTACTCCCTAATCTTTCCAATGAACTTCGTAACTATTGGAAGCAACAACGTCAAAAACTGTGTACGTTGGACTCTTTGTAGAAGCATGCTTTAAACATCAGCCATATTTGCTGCCGTCCTCACCAAGTAACCTCTCACTCCCTAACAAAAATAGTATGGTCCCTACTCCTCCCTATGAATTCCTAAAGATTGGAAGCAATAATGGTTATAAGTTGTAAATTTTGGCCCTTTTTAGAGGTTAACGTCAAACAGCTGCCATATTTGCTGGCGTCGTCACCAAGTTATCGTTTACTTTCTAACGAAAGTAATGTACTCCCTTATATTTCCTATGAATTCCCTAACGATTGGACGCAACAACGGCCAAAATATTTACAATTTTCCTTTTTGGGGCTAACTTCACGGATAAGCCGTATTTGCTGGTGCCGTCATTAAGCAATCATTCATTACCTATCGAAAATAATGTACTCCCTATATTCACTATGAATTTCAAACAACTGGACGCAATAAGGATCAGAGATTGGATAGTCTTGCAGTTAGGTATAGACAGTTTCCAACATTTTCTAAAGCCATCACCAGATTATTGCCTACTCCGTAACGAAAATAATGTACTCCCTTTTCCTCTCTACGAATTCCCTAGAGATTGGAGGCAACAACGGCCATAAGTTGTATACTCTTTGCCCATTGGGCCATATGCAGACATCCGCTAAATGATTGGAGGCACCAGCGAAGAAAAATTGTATAGGAGGTTTGTTGTGTGAAGTTAGCTACTAACATTTGCTGGCGCCGTCACCATCTTATTGCTTATTCCCTAACGAAAGTATTCTACTCCGTATTCCTCCCAAATGACTGGATGCAGCAATTGCCAGAAATTGTGTAGTTCGGTGGCTGTATGAAGTTAGTTCCAAATAATAGCTGGTGGCGTCACCAGTTTATTGCTCCCTATAAACACCCTAACGATGGGACGAACAGAAACCAGGCGTTGTATAGTTGGACGGTTATGTGAATATAGCTTCCGATATTTTTTGTTGCCGTCACCAGTTTATCTCTCACTCCCTAACAAAATAATGTACTCCCTATCGATAAAAACGGTTATACATTTTAATATGAGGTACTTTGGGGTACTAACTTCAGACAGCCACCACATTTGCTGCTGTCGTCATCAAGTCATTAACGATAATACTGTACTTCCTATTCCTTCATATGGAATCCCTAGAGATTTTACACAACAACGACCAAAAATTGGGTACTTTTGTGGACTGACTTCTCACATCCACCGTGTCTGCTGGTCCGGTCACAAAATTATTAATCACTCTCTAATGTGAATAATGTACTCACCATTCTTCCCTATGAAATCACAAAACGATTGTACGTAACTACTGTAAAAATTGTATACTTTGTCCCCTTGCGGGGTGATTTCACATTTCCTAATTATTGCCGCAACAAAGACCAGAAGCTGTATGGTATGGCGGATATGTGAAGATAGCTACAAACATTTCCTGGCGCCGTCACCTGCTTATCTCTCACTCCATAACAAAAATAATGTTCTCCCTATCCCTCGCTGTGAACTTCCTGATGATTGGACGCAACAACGTCCATTTTTTTAAATGTTGTACTCTTGAATGACCTAACTTTACAAAACCGCCATATTTGTTGGCGCAGTCAGCAAGTTATCATTCACTCCCTAACGAAAATAATAATAATTATTATTATTATTTATTGTTTAGTAGGGTTGCATTAAGCTATACAATTCTTTTGCATAGGTGATAGCTGCATATAGAAGAGCTTGTTGCCCTACAGTAACAAAAACGTAAGAAGAGACACCATGATAATGCAAAAGCATAAAAAAGAGATAGAAAAGTTACAAAAATAAGTACCATATACATGCCCATGCTTATGATATGGAGTTAAAGTATAACACAATGATGGGAAACAAAACACACACAAAAAATATCGTGATAAAACGAACAAACGATACATTTGGATAATAGTGAATAGTTGAAAGACCTGGTTATATACAATGAGTGAGTATGTGAGTGAATTATGGCCTTATGTACGCTCTATTCAGTAGTCAGTCATATATTACGTCCCTGATTGTCCTTTTCAAAGTATTTAGATTTATCTCTTTTTTCAATTCAATTGTAAGTTGGTTCCAAACTTTGCTCGTCAAATAAGAAAATGATTTCATGCCATAATTTGTCTTATTACACCTCGGAATAAGAACAGTGTTAGAGTTGTTAGAACGCCAATTACTATAAAACGTATTGTCGGAAATAGGTATGAATTCACTTAATATTCGGTGGTATGCCGAGTAAATAGCTTTGTGCGCTTGTTCCAAGAAAATATATTTCCTTCTGGATTCAAGGGTAGGCAGCAACACTGGTTCGTTACATTTGGAGGTCGAGAGTGAGAGCGGAGCTTTCCCCATTATCCGAATAGCCCATTTCTGCATCCCTTCAACATTTTTTTATGTTGGTTTGGTTGATTCCGTACAGAACTGCACCATAGTGCTCAAGAATAGGTCTAATATACGTGGTATAGTACTTTACTCTGTGAATCATAGGTAGATAATTGCTTATGTACTGAAGAATCTTGATTTTCGGCACAGCATTGGAGCATATCTTTTTAATATGTTGCGTAAGCGATAGTTTAGAATCAAGAGGTATCCCTAGATATTTCAATGTAACACTTGAAGATATCTTATTGTTTCCTATCTGAAATTCTCTGTCAATTACGGAACGTGTGCAGTTGTCCGTTGATAAGATTAATGCTTGTGTTTTTGATGTGTTGACTTTTAGATTATTTGTGTTGTACCAGTTAAGCACGCCCGGAATGCTACTTTCAATAGTATGAGTTAATTGATCTAAAGAATTAGAGTAGCAAAATAAGAGACAATCTTCAGCATACAAGTAAATTTCCATATTTCTCACAGATACTGCAAGATCATTAATGAATAAGTTGAACAGTTTGGGTCCAAGGATTGATCCCTGTGGTATCCCAAGTTGAATATCAGCACATTTGGAAATAGTATTACTAAGTTTGGTACTTATTACTCAATTATGCACGGTATAAAATGCTTTGCTGATATCTGAGGAAATTAAATAAATGTAGCTTTTTCCTTTAACGTCTAGTATTTTTCAACACTTTGTGATTAATTCAAGTAGCAATAGTTCGATGGAGCTGTTTCTGCGAAAACCATACCTAACGTACTCCCTATTCATCCCTAGGAACACCCTAACAATTGAACGCAACAACGACCAACAATTTTAAAGTTGAGCGGTTGTGTGAAGTTAGCTCCAAGCATTTGCTGACACCGTCACTAGGTTATTGCATACACCCCAAAATAATGTACTCCCTGTTCCTCCCTATGAAATCCTTAACGATTGGGCGAAACAGCATGCACACATTGTAAAATTTTGGCCATTTGATGAGGGCTAACTTCAAACACCCCCTATATTTGCTGGCGTTGTCACCAAGTTATCGTTCACCTCATATCGAAAAGAGATAAGGGGAGAAGGGGAACGTTGTTACACAGTAAAAATAGCTGTATTAATTCAACACAATGTGGTGTCCAAGCGTGACTACCACTATTTGTGTTAAATCAACACAACACAAGTTGTTGATTTCGGTACTCGGAGAAAAAAAGTTACGGCTGCAGCGACATTTGATCATGGGTTGGTCATTTAGAGGTCGAGCGTCTTACTGGATTCGCTAAATCGTCAGACGGAAAGAGCAATAAATTGAAACAGTATAGAGGATTAAAATGATGTTGCTGAACCCCAAAGACAAACAAAGTTACTCTCACGACTTATGCCATGATTTAATCACTTTTCCATTTGTCAATTAGGAATCAGAATTCCCATTCATTGAGTGTATGTTCCATTTCTATGAAAGCAAGTACAGCATTTGAGATGTTACGATAAGAAAGCAGTAATGCTGGTCAAGTGTTTGGCTGTCGCCATCTTGCTTTCTTTCATAGAAATAGAATATTCTCAATGAATGGGAATTGTGCTCTTCAATTAGCAAATTGGAAATGATTAAATCATGGGATAAGTCATGCAAGTAACTTAGTTTGCTTTGGGAGTTCAGCAACATATATTTGATCCCGCACACTGTTTTGATCTATACTGTAGTCGTTAAATTCATATGTTGTTAACTAAATATCGTTTGCGTCTAGTGCCTTTTCTGTCTGACGATTTCAAATGTTGTTCACTAAATATCGTTTGCATCTAGTGCCTTTTCTGTCTGGCGATTTAGCCAAGTCGGTAAGACGCTCGGCTTTTGACTGAGCAACTTACGTTCAAATCATCTGTAGCCGGAACTCATTTTCTCCCAGTGCCGTATGTTGTGTTGATTTAACACATAAAAAGTGGTAGTCACGCTGGGACACCGCATTGTGTTGAATTAACACAGCTATATTTTTTCAGTGTAGGCAAATTTAATTTTGCTTCCCCACACTCAGAAAATTTGTTCAAAGAGATAAATAACATGATTATGAGATCATATACAGCTCGCCGAAGAAAATGACGTACATCACTGTCTCCTTAAAGCAAGGGCAACAACTTGGAGACTATCGTTCTAAGGTACCCTCCTAGGGGGTAGATTTGACAAGGTTGGGGTTGTTTTGTACATGGCTGGGGCAGCTTTAAACACATTTTTAATTTTATTACAAGAACATTTATTTTGTTTGTTAATTCTTTTAAATACAAATACGGAAGCAGAAGAAAGCAAACTAAAGTTTTACTATCCATACAAGGAATATAAACTACGCAGCTTTTAATATACTCTGATCTTACTTGCTTGCTTGTTTTTGTTGGTGTTATGAGGATGCATAACCATTAGACTTGCATAAACTTTGAACTCAGACAAATTTTGTTTAAAATGTTATACATTGATTAATTAATATGGTTTATACTGTTAATATGTTGCAAACGAATTTTTCTTCTCAACAGTAGGTTTTAGTTGTAGTGACATAAGCTGCTACCTTGTTTAAACCTACCCCCTTCTTTTTGTTCAAAGCTGCCCAGTACGTCCAATTACGCACTTTTATGGGAGAAGAAGAAGGGTTATCAGAAAGCAATAAGGATAATTTTATGCTTTAAGGAGTGTAGTTACTTCGTAAGTTAAGATGGAAAATATGCTACAGTTCTCTTCTCTCCAGCAGCTTACAATCTCTGAGATTAATTTTTTCTTTGATACCCACAAATTACATCAAGTACCATACTTCGCCAGGTAACGCACACAAATGGTGAAAAACAAATGACAGCTGTGAAGCATGATGTTTGAAATTTATAAATGTTGGACAAAAGAAATGTTTTATAAATTAGAATTATCTCCACTGTTCTAAGGTACCTCATTTAAATGTAACCCTCTCCTCTGCTCCCTGTGCATCCATACGAATACCCAAATGATTGGACACAACAACGCCAAAAAATTGCATAGTTTCCGTCATTTGGAGAGGATTACTTCAAACATCCGCCATATTTACTGGCGCCGGCACCAAATTATCATTCACTCCTTAAAGAAAATACACTGTAAAAAGTGGAAACACGAAATGGATGAAAGTTACTCCGCTTTATGGAGAAACAAAAGTCGAAAATTATCATTTTTTGTATTTACTCTTAAATGTGGATATAGTGTAAGCCCTTTAGTGGAAAGACTGGTAACCTAACTCCATTTTAAAGTTTAACAGTTTCTTTGTAATGGCTTAACGTTAGCTGAAAATTGGCTGAAACTGGCCAAAGTGTTTCGTCGGTGAACTTCAACTTATGTTACGCTTAAAATTCGGCCATTTTCAGATCGAAGTGTAAGCTAAACTGACCGTTTTCAGGTTACGTACTTTTGTGAATGAAGTTTAAGCCTTGGTTGGATATTTTATAATCCAATAACATGAGTAAAGTTACTTGCTTGTCACTGAACGCCCCACCATTTTGAGTGTTTTATGTTGCTTCTACACTGTGAACAGTATACAGTTGAATGTTGGATTGAGAACGACATTATTTCATTGGCGGAAAGAGGAACTAAGTTGGGTATAAATCTTTACACAGTTGCAAACGTATCTCTCCTTCTTTTTCTCCAGACATTCCTCGTAGTAAAATCTACAACTTGTAAATCATTAACCTCCGGCGCAGTAAAATCCTAGCTATGAATATCACTCGGAAACTCATAAACACGAACTGCCTTCGTAGCAGATCAGTGCTTGCCTCGCTCCGACGAGGTTGTCTGATTTGAGTGCTCTACAGAGTGGAGTGTGGGCACAAGTAGTGCTGTCAAAAGCGAGTGATTAGTTAACAGTTTTTCTAACAAGAAGTACCTAAGATATGGCAGTGAGGCCTATTGAAGCAGTAAAACGAATCAACACCTTGCGAGTGGAATTGGGACATTTGAAAACCCGATTAAGTTTGGAAAATTTACATGAAGCTATTCTCCGAGACTTATACGTAAACCCGGAAGACATACTTTCTGCCGAGGCAGATTCCTACTATAAATCGTGTTACATTAAGTGCGCAACAAAACAGATAGCTGACCGAGCTTTAGAATTAAGTGGCGGTCAAATTACGTACATTTATGAAAACGAGCGAACCATATTACCCGTGTCTTTGGAGTTAAGCGAAACTACAGTGGTCGCAATTTGGAACATTCCATTAGAAGTGCAAGACGACTTTATACGTCGAGTATTTAGCAATTTTGGAAGTGTTTCCCGAGTGTCCAAGATATTATTTCCGGCTTCAGCTGTGCTCCCGAACATCTATTCAGGCAAGCGATTAATACATTTTTTTGAACTCACAGCGGCTATCCCGCAGTACATGACAATTTATAACTTCAAAATACGAACACGTGTTCAACGTACCGAAGGACCACACCAGGAAGCCGCAGGGGACACCCAACGGCGGAACGAGGAGCCAAACCTACCCAAAGAACAACAACATAGAGAGAGGTCATACGTTTTTAACTACGAGACATTTCCAACTTTAACTAAAGGTCGTCAGCAAATAACGGAAGAAAAAAAGCAGGACAGTGGCAACCCTGAAGTAACAGTTTCAGTGGAAGGTGAACAAGGTCACGACATACAGGAAGACAAGGAACAGGAAGGAGGGGGGAGTGAGAGGCGGCCAGAGTGTAGTCAGTCTCAAGATAAGCAAGTCCAGCTGACTGACCCGTTACTAACAGCCAGCAACATTGCAAGTAGTGTGTTAATTCAAACGGCGGAAACACCAGCTGAAATATCTACGTCTAAGTGTCTTACACAAGAGGAAGCAGGATCCAGGGCAGTCAAAGAGGTGTCACGCGAAAGCCCAGGAAGTAGTGAGATTCACCAGGAGTTGCACCGGGGTCTAGTGGTTGTGTCCCCCAGTGAGAAGCTAAGAGTGCAGGAAGAAATTAGCGAGTCGCTATCGTCTTCAGAGGAACCATTAGAAGTGATTAAAAAAAGGGGGGGTAAACGTTCTCGAAAAAATCTAACCGGGCAGTCTTTTTTGTCTCCCGCTAAATTACGCCATTTAAAAAAGCAAAAAGCTAAAGGTTTCGGAGTGAGTGTAAGTGCGAGTGACCAAGGAGTAGATAGCAAAAAAGCAACAAAGGGAAGAAAATCCCCAGCGGCCAACAGGGATTGCCATAGTGACGGAAGTACGTAAGTACAGACGTTGCGAGGAGGTTCTTTTCTACAGGAAAGGTACGTACTTTCATACTTACTATATTTACAAACTAGAAAGAACAAGGCATCATGAGAAGATTACAGTTATTCTGGCTCTTCTTAGTAGGCTATTGGTATAGCATGCTAATTGGCCAACAAACATTATCTGTCGGCACTTTTAACGTTAACCAAGCTACTAGTAAGGTAAACATTCAGGAAGTGCAGCGAATGCTGAGATTGTACTCAATACAAATCCTGGCCTTACAAGAAACTAAAGTGAATACATTTAAAATAGACAATTATCAAACTATTGACAACTATAATTTTGACACACA
>JAGDQP010015783.1:0-41918 GCA_022664845.1 Lepisma saccharinum
TTCTTGTTAATTTCCTTTTCTAAAATCACGTCAGGAATTTTCTGACTGACTTAACCGTTTTTCGTTTCTAAATTTCAAATTCAAGGAGTATGGATTAAAAAAAGGAAAAAGTATTATCTTTCTTGCAGTGGTATGGAGAAAAGAAAATGTAACCAAATTAACACTTGCAGAAATATGGATATGAACTGATGCAAATAATTCTAGATTGCAAAGGCGGTTCCAGAGATAGGGATGGAAAGTTTCTATCCTTGGAACTACTAAGACTAGAAAGGTGACTCAAGCGTCGTTGGATAGATCTCGGCGAGTTCAAACCTGTATCGTTGACAATGATAGCAGGGACAAAATCGGGGAGGATGAATTTTAACTTTGGAACTACTAAGGTTAGGAAGGTGTTTGAGATGTCGTTGGAGATGTCTTGGTAACACGAGTTCAAACCCGTTTCATTCATCGGTATTGCAGGGGCTGTTAGGCAGAAGTAGGGAGTCCCTAAGATAGTGAAGCAATTTAAAACTTTGTTACTTCTAGGGCTAGGAATGTGATTGAGACGTCGTTGGAAAGGTATCGGCAAAACGAATTAAAACCCGTATCATTCATCCTGATTACAGTGTCGGATTCCAAGTTTCGGTGGGGAGTATTTTGAACTTTAGAACTACTAGGGTAACTTCTATATCGTTGAAAACGTCTCGGCGCAATTTTTCGAACACAACATTGACCACAGAAACAGGATGCTCACTCCCTAAAGCTAACGGTTACATAAATATAGCAATGACCTGTATGGGCATGTGCTTAACGCCAAATCGTGTGTAGATCGTGTGTAGGCATTGAGGTAAGTGTGCCCCTCAACTAATCTCTAAGATTATCAGCACATTACTTACAGCACAACTGTGGGGTCCACGTTTTGTCTCTATCAACCTTACAAGAAAACCCTCAATAACATCATAAAGACCTACCTTGCCAATTCGCTAGGAGAATCGAAGTCATACTGAAAGCCCATACTAAAAGGCCATACACAAACAAATTAGCTGTCCATTTCAATTGAAAGGTCCCGAGATAAGAACAAGATATTTTTACGCTATTATTGAAGGCGAAGTGTACAAAAAGTGTATCTAATATGATTCATTTTTAAAAAGTCACTTCATTTCCGATGGAATAGCACATTGGCGAGTTGTGGTATCTCCTCTGACACCGCAGAACTCCGTCTCTACACGACAGTGGTGCAAACTCTACGTAGCGAAGTGCCCCCCGTAGAGGGGATTTTTCTAATCAGTGCCTTTTAAAAAAAATTAAGGTTGGTACAAAAGAACAAATTACATTTTCGAATTCATCAGATGAAAGACTTTTAGGAATAGCCATTAGCTCTCAGGAAAGAAAATCTGTGTAGCACAGTGATATGTCTTCATTAGTAATGTCTATTTTTGTTTGAGTGTGTGTCCGCGTAATACCTGTATTTATGAATGCACAGACATATGAAAATAATCGCAATGGTCTGCTGAAATTAATGCAATACACACAACGATTTATAGAACTTTCCACTGTACGAATATATCTGTCAAATATCTAGCGAATGTACCTTTTTTGTCATAGCATCTGAAATACGTGCAATTGCACTGCATTGCTGATGATATTTGATTTGTCTTTCCTTTGGAGACTCTTGGTAACAATAGAGACTCCGATAATTTCGTTTGTGCCTTTTTTGTTCCCATTGTTTTTGAATAATTAAATCAAAGAATACGTTGAATTTTTAAAAATACATCACCAGAATTGTTAGATTGTGCAGACTGATTGAGGCATCTCTCCCACACAAAATTTATGACGTATCTCATGCTTGTATCAGAGAAGATCCACCTATCATTGTTCCACTCACACACGTAACATGTAACATCACGAAGAAGTTAACAAATAAACCATCCCAATTTACAGCAACTGGGAATAGTAATGAGTAATACAGATTTCTGCTCATACGCTTCTACTAAACTTGATAGTGACGAGTATCCAGGCACTTGTAATCAAAATCGGGAATCCTTTACAGAGCTTCCGTTACAGCTCTTTCTTCTAGAAACGATCGTTGATTCCTCTCGATACAGACAATAACAGGTGTTAAATTCATAATCATGTGGTGCGTACGAAAACATGACACATTTGATTTTTTAATTTACTTATTACCTTAATGGTACTCAGGTTCAAGACGGCATAGGGCGTTGGAGAGGATATTGGAGTGTAACCGATAAGGGTCTAGTTTCGAATACCCATGGAGGCATTTAAGTGGTATGGCTGAGGAAAATTTTGGAAAAAATCTCTGCCAGATCCAAGAACTTTCTGCTTGCGAGGCCAACACTCTAGCAGCAGAGTTATGGCCGCTCAATGCTATAGTACACGTGGTGTCTCTTGCACTACAATGTCTCTCACTTGTGGAAACATGTGGAATCTATAACGAAATAGATAATAGAAACTTTAATTTTATAACAATGAGAATCATTCATCAAATAACGACAAAATATGATAATGAAAATATATTGCTTCCAATATGACACTATCGTTAATCGCTCATTCTCCTTTGGGAGGCGAAGGAGAAAATTGGAGGGGATGTAGCTTCCCTGATCCTCTTCTTTGAGCCGTTCCTAGCTCTCGTTGAAACAGAAGTATTGTGGGATATATTTTAGTTCTTTATAATCAGTGAAGATGTAGAAGCACATAAGGGTCGGGTGTACGGGAGAACATAGATATAGAAACCAAGATATGTGTGTGGGATATATTAAAACATTTGCAATGTGATGGTTACATTAAAAACCTTATTTTAAATTATTTAAATATTTTAATTTAAACTATAATATTATTATATTCTTTTTCACCCTCCGGTTCAATTAATTATTTTAACCATAATTTCGTTTCGAAAATCGGACTAAAGTATCCTTGTGATCAACAGCATGATATATCGACTTCTGAGGATTACAATGTCTTCTCTACGTAGAGTGTTAATAGGATATAGGACAATAAAATCCTCAGGCTTCGACATGCAGTTATTTTCATTGCAGCTAAAAATATCGCAGTCCATGATTGAAGGCTACCCCTTGCGGCCTAAACTTTAGATGCCTGAAGGCTATAAATTAAAAATTGAGAAATTATTCTTAGTGAAAATATTTGAATTAGCTACGATAATGAATTAAAGTCAGATTGAGAATTGTGGTAGCAACTGTAGATGCTGCATGACTACCAGACCCGAAACGAAACTGAATCTTGATTCAATATGGTGACAAATTGAGCATTTAGCGAACTGAGACAACGAAGAAAAGGCTGTTTTAATTTTATATATTCATAAATGAATTATTTTATACATATATTTATAGAATTTTCTTTACTAATATATAATTTTTTTTCTCCAGCGTTTATATTATAGATTCTCCATGTAATTAAGCTTAATAATTACTACAAGACCTAACATTATTTTTAGGGTGTTTTGGCTATTGATTTGGCTTACATTAGCAATTCTTGGAATATTCATGGCCAAAGACCTTGGCATCAACTACTACAAGAACTCCGTAACCTACGAAGTGCAAGAAGTTGATAGTTCATATAATACTACTCTTCCTAGCGTGGGCCTTTGCTTTACTGATATAACCTTACCCACAGCAAGGTAAGCAAATACAATGTAACTTTACTAAGCAACACTATTTATTATTTTAAAACTGTAGAGGTTAATTTCCTTGGATGCACTGACTAAACATATAAGCCAGAGCGCCGGTTATTCGAAAGTCAGACATCCGAATTATAAAATGTCTCAACTTATTAATTTCAGAACATTAATACAACCATTGGGAAACTTATCAATGAAAAATTCAATTATGGGAAAGGATAAAAAATAACCAATAAATATTATCAGGAGGTTAGATAGGTAGTGATTTCTGCGAAACAGACAACCCTGGTGCGAAGAAATGCTTCAGTTTAGTAAAGCTTGTGGAAGTGTTGTGTCATGCTGTGCTATGTAAAGTTCTGTTTAGTGCATGCTGTAGTCCAGTTAGTCTAAGCAGAAAAATGACAGAAAAGGGTAATTAATTGCAACATAATTTTTCTATGTATTTTCTGGCCAAGAAATGCGTCCTGAACAACATATCAAACGTCTACATCCACACACATGAATTCTTTGTGGTATAGTCTTAACCAATTATTGGCAGGCAAATCTACTCTACTCAAATGCATTATGTACTTGTCATGGAATTTAGCCTATAGAGATAATGAATCATTCGATCTCCTGGAGTATGGCAAATCAGGCTTCTTCGACACGATACCACAGCTCTTAAACTGTAGCTGGATGAGGTCGCTTGCGTGAGAGGCGTTACTCAATCACACGCCAGACGTGGTAAATCGGCAAGATCAAATAAACGAGCCGGTCAATAAATGAGGAGCATATTCTGTCTTGCTAGAAAAACTAGGTCAATACGTGCCACTTGCAGCCGTGTGTTATTGTGCTGGATTCTAGTCCCGACCTGGCCTGCACTTAAGAAAACACAACTCGGTCAAACACATGCTCGGTGTACATTCATTTAGTAACATTTCCGGCAAGGCGTAGGAGACACGAAGGGCACGGAATCTAATGATAACCAGTACAATAATATGTAGTGCCGGACCGATGTGGCGATGCAAAATGCAATCGTCACTCAGCTCAGTGCCATGGTACATCTAGACATGGATATGCTCGTCATAGTGCTGCATATGGAGGCAGGATTGGTCTGGAAAGGGTGCCCTGACGTTCCGGTCTGCATGCGCGAAGTTCGTGACACCATTGTTGTGTGTCATACTTATACTGTGTAATCATCGGAAGCCGCAGCAATATGCTTCATGAAAATCTTCACGATCTAGGAGACGACATAGAACTTTTGTGGGGACACTGGACGCTGCAGATCAACGGGCGATGCATTCACCAGTATTAGGAATATGGCTGTTCGATCCTTCTAAGACATATGTATTATGGCGCGGTCGTTGAGATCCGACATGTCGTTGCCCAGTGTCTTCGTTAACTGTCGAGCCAATATTCGCTTCACTAAAGACACTGCCCTTTCAATACGGCACCAATGTCGGAGAAGGATAATTATTACTCGTGATATGCCATTCTCCGATGAATGGTGGACACTTGCTGACAGGGCTGTCGCTTTGAACGACGAGTCATTTCTCGTACTTATAGAGACACTCATATCATATAACAAACCTATCACTGGGTTTTTGCTCTCAGACCTGCCTCCAATTTCCGTTCCTAGATGGTATACACGGCCCCTCTGACGTGTAACGGAACAGTAGAGCTAATAAGTTTTTTATCTTTCTGTTAATTCTGTATACTCTGTTAATTTAAAGTCAATCTTATATATCTTTCTAATATCCCGTTGTGAATGGCGAGCATTGTATACTATCAGAATTCACCATTGTTGTGCTGCTTTTGTAAATAATAACAACAATTAGTATATCAGACCTGTCTACTATTTCCACAGATTCATCATTGTAATTCATTATCTTCAAGAATTTCCACAATCTTCGTGGCGATTCTTAATAGTTCCTACATGTTAATGTGTTCAATGTGTTTATATATAATGGCTATCAAACCTTCAACGAGTTTTCATTTTGCAAGAAAAGGGAGAACCAAAGCATAACAAACCTGACAGTTGTAGCAAAGTGAGAGAATTTTAGAAGCATACAGTGGATTTCACGACTGTGAGAATGATGTGAAGGCTGTACGAAAGAACTATCAAATTCTCTCGGTCATTAATGTCATGGAGAACTTATTATGCTGCATGAAAAAGTGTAATCCATATAAATTGTTGTCGAAAGGAATAACAATTAACGCGAACTATCACTCCACGGTACTCCTGAATGCCATACGCATCACTACCCGCAACAAAACATTACAGTATTAGAAGAAAATACCATTGTGTTTCATAACACTGTCTGCCGCACATTCTACTGATATACTCGTTAGAATCTGGCCCAATTTTGATGGAAGGCGATTTCCCACGTCCCGTAAAGTTTACATTTATTTCTTACTGAATTTAACTTGTTTGGTCCCCGTTAGTAATTTAGAGATAAAAGAATTCCCAGACATATGAACCATTAGAGGATGATGTCTTCGAGTGTTTTCGAGATTAACTCACTTATTTGTACGCAAAAAGAAATCAGGGAACAATTCATGTTGAATAATTGGAAAAACTAGCATAACGTTGTGTTTTATTTTTTTTTTTCATTTCCAAATTAGGAATTAAGATGTTGGTCCACGGTGAATGAGACGAGATACTACATGAGCCACAAAGTACAAGAGATGCACTGAACACTTTAATGAATAAGAAACGCAAAGCATAAGAAAGAAAAGCAACGTAATTCAAAAATATAATGTATAACAATTATACTTTGCAAACTCTTCTGCTTGAGACCACTCTAGAATAACATGACAATCTTAACACCGTCTCAACAATTGGATAATTATGTAGAGATATTTATGTCATAGCTTTGTGCGAGTAAATAAACAAAAAAAAACTATAAAATAAACTAAAATCTTTGGGGTTAGTTAGTTCGCAAACTTAAGCGTTCACGTGTTTAAATTTGGAAATTAATGTTGTTATAAGGCCGTCAGGCAACTTTGGTTTAGATCGAATGGATAAGAATGTAAAAGAAAGCATAATACAAAAGAGAAAACCCAGACATACGGTGGCTGATCACCACAAATCGACATGACACCTTTCGAAATTTAACCGACGACTATACATAAAAGAGGTGAGCGCTTGTAACAAGTTTGCATTTCGCCGTCCGAAAATTAAAAGCAATAAAGACGTCATATACATTTCAGATCTTATAATACAGTTAACATTACATTTCAGAAAATTCCAATGAATCAATTAAGAAAATTTCATATTGTCTGAATATTGTAAATTTTAACTAAAGCAACTTTGTAAATAATATGATAACTGATTAACAGATTAAACATCATATATTAATATTAATTACTTCCTGTTTACTAATGTTGTAGTTTGTAACTGAGCTTCCGTGATCAAGTTATTAATATTACATATTGATTGAGTAATTTTTCAGTACAGTTTGGAATAAATGACATTTCTTCGCTATCTTTATATTTTCCAGATGGTCTATCACTACATTCATATATTATTATTACTTTTTCATATATTTTTTTAGGCCTTGCGAGGAAATGATTATCAAGTGTTCCTTAAATGGAGTCAATATAAGTTGCTGCTCATATTTTGAATTTCTTCCATCAGATGGCATGCATTGCTATCTTTTCAATTCACATCAAACAAGGTAAGCTGCTTCTCCTGCACGTATAATTCTTAAACAAAATACTTACGCAAACATGAAAAATCTTTTTACATATTTTTATACTTAAACGAAATAAGATCAACTAAATCCGATCCAGATAACATCGCAATTACTACTTTTGTGAATTGTGAATTTTATCTTTTATTTTTGTTTGTTGGTAATTAATCAGGGTTGTTTAGTAGAAAATTGTCAATGCTAATTTTGCTCATCTTATTACTGGTTTCGTGGGCAAGATAGGTTTCAGTGACAAATCATATTTATAACTGATTTATAGTTCTGTTTTTCAATAGGGTCATATTTACCGTTGAATGCATGCAGCGAAGTAAGTGTTAGCAGTGTTTTTATCTAAGGAGTATCCTGAGTTGCCTGATAACGAAAAAATAGATTATAAATTCACATTTTGTACGAGCACCGGAATTAAGGTATTCTAGACGAATCGATAATGTAAATCCTAAGCTTCCCTCAAGAACAGCTAAGGGAGTTTTAGATTTAGTTATGCTACTATCTCCCTTTGAACAATTTAACATTAGTTTGATATCAGAGCCGGCTCTACGTCAATTGGCGTTCTGTTCCGAATTATTGATGATCGCTCATACATAGTAATTTAATTTTCCCAACTCATACGATACACACGCACCCGAAATGTTTGTCACCTTCAAACTTCTGGCGCTATGTTCACAGAAACAGTTTGAACACTCCTCGAGCCGGCTGTTTGATATTAATTGTGTAATCATTTGTTTTAATAATTAACAATTAGACGAACAGGAAGGCTTACCATGTGCTGCACGCCCCAAGAAGCAAGCGCCCAAGAGATTCCCCAAACATAGTCGAAATGTATTATGGGGATGTCGAAAACAGATTTAGACTTAAAGAAAACCGGTTTCAATCTTTTGGCTAAAAAAAATAGAGAATATCTGAATTTATGAATAAGGATGATGGTGAATTAGATTGTATAATGAATTTATTGTTTACAGGATAAGGAGCTCTTTCCACTCGCATCATCTAGCTTTCTCCGTGAATAAGTTTGTGGGAAATCTTTTATATTCAATTCAACCTTTATTATGCTCTTCTATAGTTTAATATAAACGAAATAACTAAATTATGACATAGTAACGCCTAATAAAAATATATTATATGCCTGCATGGAAGTTACAGTAATTAATAACTGTCTCTATCGTTGAGAATAAAGACAAAAAAATTTAAACAATTGTTGATACTGGTTTCTATAACGATGCGTGTTTTACAAATATTATTCAGGTAATTTATTTCCATATGATGGTATTCAAACCAAAGCTTTAATAAGGCCCTTCACAATGTAGCCACCAAAAATTGACTCTATAGTCCCGCTTAATCCGTTTCTCCGTCCGTATCCAAAACGTTAGTCTCAAGAACCGCAATGTCTAGAGGTATCTTTGAGGTGTTATATAAATTGTTTTGGATAGACTAACTCAGAGATTTCGAAACCGTATTGAATAGTGCAATTATTTTGTTTTACCAAGGTGATATTAATATACCGTTTTTTAGATTGTTTCAATTACATTAGACTTATCTCCAGCAAAATTGCATGAATATTAGTCCATAGAGCAGAAAAAAGTAATGGCTGTCCAAATCCCCAATTTCCACAGTAGTTATTTTTCCCAATCTACTTTTACATTAATTCCATATTTCAAATTCTTTCCAATACGTTTGACGTAGTAGCACAAAACTTATTTGAATATACATTATTTGACAAAATAAAAAGAGTATCGTGGGCATTCTCCCCGCCAAGCACTTGAGCTGTCGGTATTGCTGACGTTTATTTAAACAATATAAAAAAAAACTTGCTGCCATGCATTCAGATTTATCCACGTCAAATTTGGCACAAAAGTTATTTAAAAAAGTGAAAAGTATAGTAGGCGTTACGTTCCCAAGCACAGCAGTTGTCAGTCTTGTTAAGGTACTTTAAAATTGTTTTTTTTTAAATAGCTTTCAATTAATTTGACATATTGGTCCCTAACTTATCATAAACATTATTGCAGAAAAGAATCATGTCGCTTAGCAGCCCAGTTGTTGATGCTGTTAAGCTATACTATAAAAAATAATGTTTTCGTTTTCTCTAGATTGCTGGAAATGAATCTCTTCAGCTTTCTTGATTCTTAGTATAATCGCAGATGTCACCTGATGGACGGGCGACAAAAAAATTAAGAACCTTTGTCGAACCTTAAGAATTATCATTGGGTCAAAAATTAGTTGTTTAAAATATTCATTTAGCAGCCGATAATAATATTGTAATTGATTTTTTGAAATCGACTCTTTTCTTTGGCGTACATTTTAGACTGAAAAATGAGTGATTTCTTTGTCTGTTGCCATCATTCTTATTGGCTTCTTTACCAAGCAATTCTTTATTTAGTTGTGCCCGTTTAAAAATATCAAGTATTATTTGACAGTATGTTTCGTCTTGTAGTAAGGAATCATTGAATTTCCAATAAAAAGACCATCGCAAATGGAAGGGAAAATCACCCTCGATTGAAACGATTAAGGCCCAATGTTCCGAAAACGCCAATTTTTGTACTGTAACAGCATTGATACTGTTTCGCAAATTCTTTGACACATAAATAAGATCTAAACGCGAGTGTCCCTTATTGTAAAAAAAGGTAGTGCATATTTGCCTGCAAAATTTACACCTTTTCCACTAATAGAATTGTTGTCACTACACATAATATAATTTTTGTTGTGAAATTGTTGAAGAAAAGCGGCAAACTCGTTAAAAATAAAGTAAGTTCCTTCTTGCAGATTTTGATGACCACTTGGGAGGTACAAGCTAATAAAGTATATGTCATTACTTTTCACATATGATTTGCGGGAAGAACCATGGTGGATTTCTTCTTGAATTATATTATCTACACGAGCGGGTTAACGCCACTGATTTGTTTGTTTCGGTATTATTATTTCTATAAATGTTATAGTTCGGAATGGTAGTGGGTGAAAGCGCTCTCTCTTGGACACCACAAATGTTGATCGAATGTAAGTTTAGAAATTGTGACAACATTTGGACTTTTTTGGGGTGTTAAGGCCCTGCCAAGTTAAAAGTGACTATTTTCAAAGTCATGAAAAATATGACAGAGAGCAGAAGCTTTTTGAACCACATGATGCACGGCATAATGTCTAGGCGTTCACGAAGGATATATTAAAAGTACGTATCTTAGCTAATTGCTATATACAAATCCACGGTGAGAAAAGCACTTAAGAATCTTCTAAATTGTTTGGGTTTAATTTTATTTTCTTGGAACGAAGACGGCGGGATGACCGCTTACTATTTGTACTTTAACTAATAACACTTGTGTCTCTATTAAAACTTTCACGGTCTCCTTCATCAGGTGGAAGATAAGCTGGCACGGAGTTATCGTGTACTGGTGTGGGAGTAACGAAAGGAGGCTGTTGTTTTACATTTACATTTTCTTCTTCTTCTAACTCAAGGGACACGAGCGATTCTGGCTTGTGTTCGGTAACTGTAACACCCTCTCCAACAGAAGCACTAATTCCTGCGGGCAACTTGTTTCTTGCTTGTCAATTTTGTTTAATAAAGTATCTTGAGTCACTTTAGTTTCGGTGGAGAGTGGAAGGTCTTGACATTGAAGGATAGACCTACCTTGTGCGATGACTGGAAATGTTCCCAATACACAAAGGCACGTCACGAGTTGAAGGAGCTGTGAACGAATATGCTTTTTGCACTTTAGTAGGGTCAACTGGAGCAGGATGGGGACAAGCACTAATTAAATGATTTGTGCTTGCACAACGATGGCAGGTTCTGTGTGTCGTTTGTCCCACTACTTGACATTTATGTCACAATATAGAAATATATGTGGGTGGTACTTCTGTGACCTTAGTGAAAACGACTAAGCGTTTGCAGCTGTAGGTACGAACGACATGAGTGTGTTCATACTGAAGTTGAGATACTTTGGAGATGGTACCGTATTGAACAAAAAACTGAGCTACCTGGGCGTCGGTGATTTCAAGGAACACTGTTGACACTGTTAGTTTAACTTTGGCACTGTCTTCTTCCTGAACACTAAGTTCTTGATAAATACCTTCATCTTTATATACAAACTTTCCTTGAGATGTATTAAGCACTCTATGTAAGATTTCTGAAGATTGTACTTTCAAAAATATAGCTTTCTTGTAAGGGCAAAGTTCCGCAGCTTCTACTTCTAATGGATTTAGTTTAAATTGTTCCACTAATAGTTCATGAACTAGGTGAGTTTTAGGACGGAATCCTAACTCATGGCAATCAATAATAATTGTATTTTGTTCTCGCCACTAATTTGTTCATACTAATTGCACGAGTCTACACACATTTAGTTTCACACGAATATCGAATGACAGATACGATATTAACTTTACTGTGGGCTGGTTGAGACCCTACCGTCAGTTGCTAGAAAGATCGTATGAAACAATCGAAGTATTAGATCCACTGGAGCGAGCCCAAAACACGTCTTACTCCGGCAACTGCCACTCTCCGAATCTCCATAACTGATCTACTGCGGCTCGGTTTGCCTTTTTCAATATAACGGCTTTACACATTCTCCAAACGAACAGTTTCGGTTTATAGGAAGCTAAGAGTGAAGTACATGCTTGGGTTAATCGAAAGGCACAGACGTCTGTTCCCGTTGGGTATTGAGAACATGAAAAAAGCACTAACATTTCAAGATGCTGTTGGAAAAGATTGAGTAACATGTCTATGATTAGAGTGTTTGAAGAATTTTAAGATACCTTTCTTCTGTGAACTTTCAAGAAGGTGGATATACTAGACATTCCTGAGTTCTTTGCGTTTGTAATAGTAGAGCTAAAAACTCTCATTTTACACGAAACGTCTGGTCAAAGAGGAAAAAATACTTTCTGGAACACGCAACAGCAGTCAAAAAATTCTAGATCACAGGCAGAAAATTTTACATCCATCATCCCACATTAAATTGAAATTGTGAAACAAATTGCGAAAGCTCTTCTTCACTACAACAGAAGAATGTTCCGTAAATTATCAGATGAAAACATCACAGGTGGTTAAGTTACTGGACCACAGATCCTTGTGATGATTCAGTCGGAAGAACTTATAAAAATAATTCCTCTTCAGAAGAACGCTTGGAATCGTTATGGCGATTTTGAAAGGAACACGCGGTAAAGTATGAATTGAAACTACAAGGAATTAGTGGATTATTATATTCGCCGTTTTAACCTCTTGGGTTGTATAATGCCGTTAAAATTGCACTTACTCTTTTCATATTTCGATTTTTTTCGCCTAAAGTTTGCACTTGCAAATGAGGAACATGAAATCTCAATATTTCCGAGCGCAGTGAAGTGGCAGTTTATATTTCCTTGTAACAAGAGCAATGTTACGTACGATTAACTGTATAATTCCAAATCTTTATGCTATGATCTATCTGCTGTAAAACTCAATTACATTTGGATCACATATTATGTTATTATGTTTTGTTTGTTTTCACACACAATATCATTTCTTTTTATCTTATTGTGTGTGTGTATGATCTATAACGACTTAACTTGAATGAAATTTATCATCTGCGATCTGTTCTTTCCCTGAATCACTATATCATATACTTATTTATAGTATAGTACAGTAGGAAAAAGGACATTACGTTCTTATTAAATGTACTAACTTTCAGCAGAACTAAATTTCTAGAAAAGTCTATCAGCGGTGACATTTTGACATTACGGTAAACCAATATTATATTGATTATTAGTAGCATCAAACGCAATTGTAAACATTGAAAAATTCAGTTAGACAAGAAGTCACATTAATCTGTAGGTCAATGCAATTAAATAAATATATTTAAAAAAAAAATATTTTAATAAAGTCTATATTTTATATTACTGAAAAGTACTAAAGGAAACAATTACATTTGGTTGGAAACATCAACTAAATAACCTTAGACTCTGTGCAAAGTTTCATAGGGATGCCATTTATATCATTTTGTAATGACTCCTGCAAGTCTCAACGCTAACAATCCCTGCAAGTCCTAGAAACATTACATAGCCATGAGTACTTTCTTTGGTATCCTTTCCTGTCCTTTTGACAAGTATCTCTCCTCGTTCTTTGTCTTCTATTTGGAGCTTCTATATGTATATTTATTAATGTGTTATTCGCTTGTTTTGACATAAATTTATATTTCAGTCATGTGTTTACTTGGCCTCATTCGCATTTAATAATTCAGTCAAGTCTTGATTCAGCTAACATGCTCAAAGTACCTGAGACTAAAATCTAAAGAACTTTGTAGCCAGCGATTCAACTTTATTCTTTACACGTAACTATCGCAGAATTTTCCTTTGTACAATGAAATATCACCTAGACAAAGTTTGATATAAAGCTTCTTATAGTAACTGTAAGCCAATAACTCGATAACCATGATAAGAATCGTTAAGAATAGTCTTTTTAGAGTAACATTAATAAACAGTTTCCGCATCAATATCTTGATCTGGAAGTAGTAAAATAATCATTTCATTTAAGTTCCACTCTCAGCATCTTACCTTAAACATAAGTTGATATTGTTCATGTTGAGGCTTAATGATTGCCACAAAACTTCCGCTTTATGTAGACACGTTTGCTTCTAATCTACAGTGTTTCACCCACACTGAAAATTAACTTCTAATTCCAACACTCAAGATCTGTGACTACCGCCAACCTTCTTCGTGAGACACATGTACTAAATGGCGCCAAATCAACGGTACCCACAAATATGCAGCATAAACTAAAATAACAACACTACATCATTCTTAATAAATAATTGACTACTCGAAAATGAAAAATTACATAGACATCTTCAACTGAAAAGTAACTATCCAGAAAATATTGAAAAATAAAAACAAAATTCTTGGCACATGGGATGGAAAGCTAACAAAGTACTATTTGAAGATATTACCATCGTCAAAAACCTCTCAAATATAGAGGAAATAGTCTCTAAGGATCATACGTTAAAAAAATATAACTTTATATAAATGCGAACATTTTTATCCTTATCCATTATATCTCAATTTTAAAGTGCATGCTTCTTTATCAGACTCAGAATTCATGTTCTTATTGCAGATAATCACAGAATGTCTGCATCATAAGTATACACATACACAAGAAAATAAAGACGCAGCGTATTTTCAAACTTAGTATTCCTGGTATACATGTATATTCTCAGAAAGAGTAAATCTAACCCTTTTGTGCTACGAAGTCTATCGCAAGTTAAGTTATTGTGTACACTTAGGGTGGGACCTCACAACGAACGCAAGTGTATATAATATAAAATCGGGTAATAGGTTTTGTGACATTGTACTCGTTGATATGAGAATCACTAAAAGAAATTTGTACAATAGTGAAAATCTGAGTGTTGGACGTTCAATTCTATATGAATATATAAACCGTGGGGAAGTTTTTCGTTACACTAGAGTCAAAATATTATAACTGATATATGCCATTGAACTATCAAGTCAGTTTTCCTGCACATGCTTCCTCTGAAGTACTAAACTATACTACAGATATAACGCGTAGACTAAATATCGATCACAAGGTTTTGAAACATCTTGGTGAAAGTTAAATCACTACAGTAATTAAGCTATTGTGAACTTAAAAATAGAGTAAATTTATATATCTGATTTTGCTAAGACGCTAGCGTTAGCATTTAAAACGGGACAAGGTAATTACATAAAAGGAACCTCACTGTTCTAGTCTTACTTCATTAAAACAGCAAACATGTCATGTGTCTGAATTCAATTTTTATGGTACTCCATTGGGCGTTAGCCTATGTTACGGTCTATGACAGGAATGCAAGGTACCCTTCGTAGAAATGTAGCGCAATTTCGTACGTAACTTGTAAATGTATGTGAATATTTGTATTGCTTTTGGTTACTTTTCTAGTGCATTGCATGTTTAATGGGCAGCTCTAATATTAGAGTATACAATCTTTGCTAACTACACTGTGAAAAAAATAACTATCTAATTTGTAGCATATACCTTATAGCTAACCACTTCAGGACTGAGATAGAGGACTTGCCAACGTATTTATTTTGACTATTGCGATCACGTTCTGATAAGGATAGTATTATATCCTGATAAAAATAGATACATCTGTATCGAATGTCCATATTAAGTTATAGCTGATTAGCGTCGGTAAAATTAATTTGCTCACGGTTACAATTGAATGTAATAGCAAAACTGGGGTAGTGTCTAAAGTGGAACCTTTATCTATCACTTACATGACATGTGTAGAAACTCAGTTTGATCTCTTTCACAATGTGTATATATTCTAAGGAAATAATATAATCGGAGTGCAGAAGCAACATATAGATTAAATGACATTGCGAAATAAGCATTACCAAGTTCATAACCACATTTAGTTATTTTGATCCACATAATGTATCAGACATCCTAAAAATCTGATGCAGATGATCACCAAATATGAACTGATATTACATATAAGTACTAGGCACATATATGTCAAATATAGTACTCCATAATGTATTTTAGAAACCAGAATTCAAACTACGTGCCTTCAAAAGCGAATCCTATTCGTTCGTTCGATTGACGATTTGTGGAGGTGACTAAGTCCCAATTTTAGAATTGACTGCTAATCTTGTGGTCAGGGCTAAGTTGACGCCAAGTCATATTTTACGTACGCCGATTGGGCAAAATATGACTTGGCCTCAACGTAGCCCTGACCAGAAGGTTAGTCATTGATTGTAAAACTGGGGTTAGAAAGTATATCCATTACAAAGTGAATCCTAACCAAAAATCAATTAATTCATATCGTCATTTGTTAAAAACAAATTATGCATTCAACTACAGTCAATCACTGGACCGATCGCTTCTATAAGAGTTCATAGATTTTTTCACATAACATCTTCCCTCTTTCTTAATTTGAAAGTTCGTAGCTTTGTCAGATTGTAGCATTGTACCTCGTGTTTAAACATAATCATCGTGCAAAAGTAACCTAAAAGTTGTACAAGGAACAAAGTGACTCTGAAGCAAATCATGAGTTGGGGTACATGTAGAATCCAACGTGTTGCATTATTTGTTACAAGAAATTCAATTAACATTATATGATTGTTGATAATTCATGTAAAGACTATTACTTTCAACTATATGTTCTAAAGAAATTAAATGATATAAAAAGACTAATAATACTTTGATGCAACATGTTTTCCCCACAAAACATATATTAAAATTTGTGTGCTTGTATTTATTCACATGAGTGGATACTATATACTAAATAAGACATATGCAATAATTATCCTTTCTGTAAATCAATTGCAATTATCTACATTTACTTTCAATCTTTTTATAGGTCGCAATTGCTTCCTAAGATATTTTCTGCAGATCGCGATGCTCTACTAATATTTGAATATAGTGTATACCCTATACTACACACTGTAAGTAAATTCTATTACTCATTTTGTGCTGAGCTTTAGAAAGTAATTTTACGAATACATTTATAGCTCTAAAGTTGCTATTTTTAGAACTTTGCCTTTAATGTTGGAACTCTGAGGATAATTGGAATGTAAGTTTATAGAACAAAAACAAAAACATAGAATTAAAGGCGGCGCGCGAACACCTGAAAATCCAGCTGCTGTACTTCTGTACTTATAGATAAAGACTGCTTCATAGATTATGATATAAGAACTTGATTTAATATGGTGATATCTGTAAACTTAAGATTTTAACAGTTTCTGTAAACCACATGACTTTTCATAGTAATTGTATATTACAGAAGCATGCCGTTTAAGTTCATTCAAAATTTTGCCCTCATTTATTTTCCTGTTTACTGTAAATGGCAGGTTTTAAGTTCACACCCAATAGATTAATTTGTTTTTAAAGTACATTATTAATACGCAATATTAAAATAGTTTAGAAATAAATATCGGACACCATTTCCATTCAAATACTACTTATAAAAGGACTGAATGACTAAAGGCAGCTTAATATGTATTAACGTAATATATGCATTACTTTGCTGAGGATCGTAATTACTACTTCAAAAGGTTACATCCTGAAAATGTAGATAGCAGATCCCGGAAAGATCAGCAATAAAGAGAGGAGATTTATATTTTATTCAAGTCGTTATAATTTAAATTGTGGGACAACCAACAAATATTTAACCTTACCTTATGACCCTGTCTGTTAAATCTTTACCACCGTCTACAAAGTTTACTGAATTTTCAGTAATGTTGTTTTCTTCAATAGCATGTGCTCATATGCCGGATTTATTTCTCGCCCCCTAGGGATATATCACAAGTGTTCTCTGAATCTTTTTCTTACGTGTCGCTTTGTGTGTCCAAAGTATCTTGGTTTTCAGCTGCAAGTTATTTTGCAGACGCCAGAAATGAGTAATGGATCGAAAAAAAAATAATTTTCTGGCCGCTTAATATTGAACTGATTTTTCTACTAGGTTTAATAAAGTTTTAGATGCGTTACTTCTTCAATATTTTACTTGTTTTTCCCGTAATATTAGGAATGTTGAATAATGGGGAACTTTAGTTTCTCGAGTGAGTTGTTTGGTGTGTGAGCTTCCGGCTGCTTAAAGTTTGATTTCCTTAGGGGTGAAAATAAATCTGGATTATCAGCACATTCTATTGAACAAAGCCATGTCAGTGAAAATACGGTAAAATGTAGGCGATGTATTTAACATATAGGGTTGTTGGTTATCCCACAATTTGTTGGATATACCACAATTTAAATTACAACGACCGTGTGAATCTTCATAATTAATGGAGAAATATCATCAAGGTATTTAAATTGAAAATGAACAAGACATAAATCTGGTCTGGTTATTGTTAATGATTTTCTAGGTACTGCTATCTTTATTCATGTTGTTATTTGGCTAAATATTCATATCTAATTCAACACATTTCATGTATTCCCGTTGTAAAAAATCTCCTAGCTGTACTTGCGACCTGCATGTTTACATTCTGTACAAGAATATAAGAGTGTCTCTGTGATGGTTTGAACAGAGAAACCTTAAAGCAATTAGGTGAAACGTCGTCGGTGATAATTTTTTTCCTGTTATATATTTGTAGATTTCATAAGTCTTGATAGTTAAATAAGTAAAACGTACAATTGACTAAAAGATATGTATATCTAATTTGACATTTATGATCTCACGTCAGAGAAAATATATTTTGTCGTGTAATGAATATTTTGGCGCTTAGAACATTATATAACTCAAAGCTTTTAATTATTTCTAAGACGTTAAATAATATTACTTAGTTCAGAATATTTTTGTTCATTTTCTTCCTTTCTCAGTTTTGATTCTTGAAGCTGTGATCAGGGGGAATTACAAAATAAAGTTTCTTATTATATTAAGTTAATTTTAAAGAAATAATGTTCCTATATATTTCTAAAAGCTCACGCGAAAAGATGATTTTTGTTGTTGTTGTTAGTTAACACCTCCATACTTTACTGGTATTTAATCCTGAAGGAAATATGTGTTCAGAATCATTTTAGAAGTGTAAAGCGTCGTGGCCATTTACTTACATTTATTTTGTATTAAGAGAAACATACTATTTTTATCTGCAAAAGAACTTATGTGTATGAAAATAAGAACTTTAAGTGACATAATACCTGCGTTAGTACAAGAACATTACCATTTATCTTTAATAAGGATCATGTTTCGTATTATAACAATAATGATATTTGTTTATATGTAGATTCTATTTGGAAACGATGAAGTCCCATTATTGAAGAGTGTGCTAGTTCCTGACGATGCACCGATGCTGCATCACCTTCACCTTCTTGTTCTTGACGAAGTGGTTGATGACGATGTTCGAACAATTCCGGTAGATTCAAGGGATTGCAAGTTTCCTGAAGAAACAGAAGGACTTTGGGCATTTAAACGCTACAGTTATAGCGCATGCTTAGCTCAATGTTTTACGGAGATAAAAATGAAGTTTTGCAACTGCACCGATCGGTTTGTTGGATATTCAACAGGTAATATTAAAAATGCTCTGTGGAGTGTTGCAACACCTTTTACGACAACTAGCTATTAACATAAAGCATATTCGGCTCAGCTAATATATGAGATGACTTAAATATCGTTGATATCTATATTATACGTAAAGGCAGAAATCCTAATTAAGTATCCGTCGCATTAAACACATATAATTTTTTTGACAGTCAATATGATAAAGAAATACATCTTTACGAATATCATTTGATGATAGGATGTTTCATGCTGTGTCAATGAAATTATTTTTAAGAAGTGCATGCCAGACTTTGTGGTTCTGGGTGAAATGGATAAGATGGTCGCATTGGCGATTAAAGTATCCTCCATTAGGGGATAGCACATTAAGTGATTGTACTATACAAGAGAAGAAATCTGCTAAAACGCCAGCGGAGTACACTGTCTAGTGGGTGCGTGTATCCAACTATACTTCCGAACACGATTTCGGATTATCGCACGCTTTTGGCCTTACCAGCTGCATTATTAAACTTAAGAGTTGTTCGTTGTAAATAGCATCCATCCTTCTGTGCAGCTAAAGGCCTAGCAGAAAAGCGGCAGAAATGAACGAGGAGAAGTAGATGGTGAGGACAAAACACCAGAAAGTTAGTTAGGTTGTATAATTGTTATCCTTGGTAATCATGACTTGTGTTTTTCAACATGATTTAATAAGGCGTTTGCCAATATTTTTGACTCTGATTTTCAGATTATTCTAGAGTTCATCAAAACAACTTTCTTGTTTGAAGTAGATTTATCTATAAACGTATAGAATGAAAGATAAAAACATCAAATCGCGTTGCATTATTCATGATGGCAAAAATGAAATTGTTAGTCCTGGAGCGTTTAAGTTTCGCATCTGTAAACTATTACCGACAGAATAAAAGTTACATATATTTTAAGTTTCAACTCGCATGATTTAAGACTCGAAGTTAGGAGTTTCTGAACGGAATAGAAACGTACGTTGTCCGATACTAAGCGACGTTATGTTCCCTCCGAGAACTCATATGGCTTCTTACGTATGCTATCAAGTATTTACATTTCGTTGCGTGTTCTTGTTTTTAATTGTTATGCATTTATTTCCTTCATTCCCTGAGTTTCGGTTTCTTATCATGTATTTTGTTTCTATGTATCTACTTGTACACATTTATCTCGCAAGCTTCTACTAAGACCTCGGCGTTATTTTGTAATGTATCTTTATCGTCATTTTTATCATGTGCGCACCCGAACGGCTGATTCACTTCATTAAACCTTAATGTATTTTGGCATCTTTATTTTAGAATCGAATATTCTAACCCTAACGTAAAGAGTAGTGGTATCAAGGGTTCAAAATTGTTTCAATCCGTTGGGGTAACCCGAAATTATCTGACATATTACTGATTACCCGTAATCTGCTTATTGGGTCGCTGTGACACATCCTCACTAGTTGAAATTTTTTCGGTATTCCAAATCGTACCGGGATATTGCATACCATGTTCCTTTGATAGAATCGTATGCTCTCTAAAAATCAATGAAAATGTGGTGATCAGTCCCTTAGAATTCACGTTTATTCGAAAAGATTTTCCTGAATGCAGAAATCTGGACCAATGTGGATCTGTTTCTCCTAAATCCACATTGTTGGCCTACAATTATTTCATATACGTATACGCTTAGACGAGATAGCAGTAATTTACTAAACGTTTTGTACCATGTTGATGTAACGAAATTCCACGGTAATTATTGGTCGGATTTGTGGCCTTTTCTATAAACCGAATTAGAGAATCCTTCTTTCTCCGTTCACCACAGATCAATTAATGAAGTTACTACATTAGTGTAATTCTTTCCGTTTTAATCAATTCAGCCTGAATATTGTCTATACCTAGTGATTTGAAAATTTGTAATTTCTTTATGGACATTTTGACCTTAGTCGCACTAACTGCTGAGTTGTATATTTCAAAATCCTCAGTTCTTTGCTCTGCACAATATTATATTTATCGAAATAGTTAATCCACGCATTCATAATTTCAGCCTGCCCCTGCCTGAAGATCTACACCTTCATTTGCAGGCATTCCTAAGCCCTGTTTGTAACATTTTCTTGACGAATTTACCCCTTTGTACAGATCTTGCATGTTATTTGTCTTCCCGTTATCCTGTATTCATTTAATCTCCTGCGTCAAATATTATTGCTTTCTTTTTGAACCCATGTGTGGCGTTGCCTTTTGCGCCACTCTTAGTGGTTTGTATTTGCTTCTCTTTTATTATTTCGCCGTCATTGCCTTACTTGTTTCCATTCCTGATCAAGTTGAAGTGAATCATCATCAATTCAATTCTTGATTCTTCTCACCTAAATATTCCTCCGCTTCGCCCTTCACCGTATCACAAATTACCTCCTATGTGTAACATAAATGAATTTCACTATCAATTTAATCTTCATTATTTCTAGATTCAGAAAAGATTTCGACCATCTTCGATATTCGAGTTTATAATATGATTGTAATATCGGATTATCTAATCATTTAACTTCAAATTTCAGTTGCTCTATCCTTTAATTCTCTGTTCGCGATGTTCCCATTTGTTTTTTGGTGACTAACTTATGCTCACTGTCATGTTTCGTTCCTATGTAATACCTAATGTCCATTATATTGGCGTGTCTTTGTTTATCTATTAATACGTGATCGACTTGGATTAATAGTTTTGCCATCTTCAAAACACGTGCTTTCACTTCTTGGTTCTGCGAAATCGCGAAAGATATGTTTTTCTCCATTGTTATTGGTGAAAACTTATTTCCTGTGGTCCTGTACAGCCTGTAGAAAAGGCCTGTATTTTTTCTGCCTTTCTACTTTAGCGTTGACATCAACCAATGCGTTGTCTGTCTTAAACTTCGGTAATCGATGAAACAACATTTCTAGCTCCTCGTAAACTGTATTTTGTCGTTATCAATTGCGTGCTTGGACGGAACATGGACGTTAATTTAAACTGTTTTGCCACACCGAGTAGATCTAGTAACGTACGATAGTCGTTCGTTTATGAAGTCGATATTCTGAACGGCCTGGAGGTTACTGTTTCACGTTCCTTTTCTAATTCTCTTCTTAGAGCCCTCTGAACCAATCTTAGCCCGGAGATCCGAATGAGTGACTAGTTTGCCTCCAGAACATACCTAGGTATATCTCGTGAGAATTCATAAACCATCTTGTACTATTTCTTGACATGATATAGTGGTGTAGAGATGTCCACTGCCCATCCCTGTGATTTGCCAAGGTCTTTCATTTTCAGCCTTGGGGTGGTAATGATGAAGCTGCTCCCCTTCACTATTATTTGTCTTGGGTTTTATCTTTGCTTTCTCGTTGTAGATCCGTCTACTAACTGCAAAGCAGTTGTACTTGTTTTAGTCCGTTCCAGAACATTTCTGGTATCAACCATATCTGGAAGCGTTCCCCTGTCTGACAGCTATGGAGGTGCTTGATGGGTTACCAGTAAATACAGTCCAGCTACGTTATTACATAACATGTAACATTATTTCTTTTACAGAGAAAATACTGAAGTTGAAATGGACCCTTTTTCTTTATAATTTCTTAATGCTGAAATTGACTTGTTTTCGCTGTGCGTCTTGCACAATGTTCGTTTATATGAAAGTTCCACTTTATGTATCACTATATCATAAGGCTTGTATATTGGTTCGAACTTTGAAATGGGTTATATCCACGAAATAACAGTATACCTTAGTACCCCAAGTCTACGCCGTAGTGTGGACTACACCAGTCCCATGAATACTACAAAGCAAATCACAGACAAATACTCCGGAGCTTTGCAGCTACCAGAAGAGTATGATTATTTACAGTGGGGTTGACGCTACATAATGTAATGAGTCTTCAAACCTGCTCATGCAAGAAAAATATGTTCCAAAATTCTATAAAGCAGAAGCATGGGATTTCCAAGCAAGGTTGGAGATTCCAAGATATTCACTGCAATAAAGGTACATTGTCGAGTGTATTATCAAAACAGATACTGTGCATTTAAAAACATGAGATACAACAAGTAGCATTAAATTCTTTGAGGCGGTATATTTCTGTACCTGCATTGGTTTTCTGTCCAACCCTTATAAAAACAATTAAAATGATTTTTTAATAGTGGCTTTTGATTCATAAAGGATTTTGCCCACACCAGCAAGGCGTACAGCAAAGGAGGAACTTTATTGATGCAAAACATATCTTCTCAATGTCCACTGAAAATTAATGGAATTTTTAAAGCATCTGTTGTTAGAATGCTATGCAGAGCAAAAGCACTAAATAAATAAACAATAAACTGAATTTTATATATATTTCTCCCTCGCAACAGAGTTGAGTGGTATTCCATAACTGTAAAATTTCAAAAAGCTTCAATGATTGGTTTTGACTTAATTGGCTGAATGTATAGAATGGTTCTGTAAATTAATTGTTTATTAAATAAATAAATTTCCTTCAAAAACATTTTAATTGGTAATCATAATTTCTGTCACTCACATTTGAAACAAAACGTCACTTGTACGGAGAGTTTCATTTCAAAACGTCTCTTGTTGTATTATTAGTTTAAAAACGCTTTTCTCCAACATATTTCCCTCAGTATTTGGGACATAATCAGTATAATGCATTCAATTAGTTTGAAAATAAACTATGTCTAACATAAATATACAACACACAAATTATTTCATCATTCTGATACGTTTATGAGCACCGATTTTTTTCTCATTTTAAAAAAAATCTTGTAAACTGAACCAGGGATGTTTTGAAAACACAATCGACAAACATTGTACGCAATAATGGAAACATTTGTCAAAAGTGGGACATATGGTAATTTCTCGTCTTTGTTGAAGATATAATAGACTGCACACTAACAGAGTAGTGGTTCTGAGTGTTGTGTAAGCGGGGTGAGTGACTAGTATCTCCGACAAACCTGAGTTTCAAGGATGACTAATTGTAGGTACACGTCTATCTTGGGGATATGTGAAAAACAGCGACGTTATGCGGTGGAACACAAGGCGCAGTCTGGAAAGTCACGCCCACTAATACGGTAAAACAGGGCCGGCGAAGCAGAATAGTGGTCAAGAAACGAAGCTGTAGTATAGGGAATGTCGGAACGTTAAGTGGAATGTGAAGTCGCACAAGATATCAACTGCGAAGAAAGTGGCCTCATAACTTAGTCTGCACCCAAACACCCCAGTGTCATCCAAAACAGTGAGGCGGGGCTGCATAAAATAGGTATCCATGAGACTGTTATACTATCAAATCCCTAGTAAAAGTTAAGAATGCTCAAAGGCAGTACCCACAAAAACTGTGCGTTTGAGGACCCAACGTGTCGGACGAGTCACCCTTCACTCTCTTTTCGGCTACTCGATGCGTGTGTGTCTGCCGAACACCCCCTGAACCATATGATACGGTATGTCTCTCTCCGACTGTTAATCATGTGGCGCCTCTATTACGATCTGGGGTGATACATCATGATTCGTCAGCTCTTGGTTAACTAGGACTACCCAAAGTGCAAATTTGATTTCCAAGCGGGAATGTCATAACCAAGGGTGATAATGGGCATACTCACACCGCTGACTCTATGAAGTGTGGTTTTACAAGCGCGATGATGAGTTCAAAGATTTCTCTCTCCTGCGATCTGAATATCACCGAGCTCCTGTGGGTTGTTTTCAAAACCATTGCTCGTCGTCCGTTTCCACCTCTTCGTATCTACATCAGATGAAAACTGTTCTGCATTAAGAATTATTTAAAATTCCTCTTACCACCTTTCAGGACTTGTATCGGTTTATTCTGTATAGAATTCATTATTTGCTGCGTTCTAAACGTGGACAAACACCGTATTAATAAAATAACGTTTCAACTTCCTCAAGTGTTTATATTATTTTGCCCAATTCACGTATGTCGAAATGAACGTGAATAAAACCATTTTCTTTATGATAAATAATAACATCTCTTACCACATTTATTCTTCCGCACAATCATATTTTATATCATTTACAAAAAATATTTTATATCGTTCTCTTTATGCATAAGTCACTCATCTCTTTATTCCAAGCAATAAATCTTTGTGCGAAGTAAATCGGTTTTTCATATTTACTTGCTGTCAGCGAATACCTGTTACAGAAGCGTTCGACCCAGAGTCACATGTTTCCTACTTTAGAGAATTTATGCATCCTTTTAATTATTTTTAGAGTAATCCCTTTCGCAATTATTGCACAATTATGTAATATTCATTTTGCGATACATGAGGTACGGAATTTTGACGATACTTTAATAATGCATCACTTCAAGTGCTGGAGATGCTGAAAATTTGGAGTACTAAACTTCATATTTCCACACATTTAGTAACCGGTAGCTTCCAAATGAAGAGCAACTGCATCTAATTGATGGAGAATTAACTTTTTTTAAAAAGTATCATCCCTCAATGTTTCTGGGGAAAAATCTATTAACTCTTTATATTGATGTAATGATCAATTTTTCTTATTTTTTTTTCAAGGGATTCTATTTGTAAATATTGTAATTAATATCAAGAAATACTGTTTTCACGATGGATTTTAAGAACAAAATTCAAACATTTAATTAATTGGAAGCTTAGTCTAGAACATTGTACACAGTATGTGGCACATTTATTATTGTGTAGCATATGGGTATGTAATACTTTTTCAAGGTAAACTGACAATATTATATATTATTTTCCTTTCTTTCAGAAAAACAAAACGAATGCGATGATGAGGGAATGAAGTGTATAGGAAAAATGGAACGTAAGTAACCGTTAAAATATGATTTTCTAAATGTTAGCGAACTTTACATGTACAATGTCATGTTGTCTAAGCCAGACATGTGCATTACGCATTCTAAGACTATAGAAAATAAAGAAATATATAATTTGAAATTAGAATCACTATTAATGTGATGCAATGTATTTATAAGAGTTAAGAATGCTGCTTTACTAATGCGACACAGTTTAAACACCTTATCATCTATATCTGATAATTAAACAACAACTCTATGCTTCACAACCGGAAAAGAAATATGATTTTGAACTTATGTCTGTTCATCAAAAACATTTTACTCAATGTAATTACAGCTCATAAACATATGTCATCGTTTTAATATTCAAACGGTATATGATTGAATGGTTTCATGTTATCCTATGTGCGGTTTTCGTAGGAGCCCTTACTGGCATTCAATTCTGGCACCCGTACAGTCCCAAAAATTACACGTGGAAAGGTGTCTGAGAAGCTATTAAGCAGAAAGAGACCTTTATTATTAGCGTTCGTGAGTTACCTTCTTAACTGTAAATCGGATTTATTGGTTAAAAAATAATCGAATATGTGTTTGTTTCTTAGTTAACAAGTAAAGTATCGATATACAATTTAATTGATCTTAATTGAACGTTGGTAGCGATGGTCACTATTAAGAAAATAAAAATATGTTGATAATATATGAACTTTTGTTATTTAGTAGAAAATAATAGTTAGAAAATCACCCAGCTTATTCGAAACATACTCTGGCAACGAAAACGAGAAAAACTTACAAATTTGCACATGTTGATCTAATACATTTCTAGTGGGTCTCATTTTTCATACACTGCCACTTGCTAAGGATTACATCTTCAAATAATAACATATAGGGCTAGTTTTTCATTGTCTGGTTAAAGTACAAGTTAGCTAGTAACTAACAGTTAAACTCTAACTGGTGGTTTAGCCGTTTTTCAATGTCTAGTTAATGCATAACCAACAGTTAAACTGAGCAAACTGGTAGTTAAATTAACCCGTACTTCTACCTCCAGTTAACTGGAGGTTTTAAAAAAGTTTGGCGATTGCCAACTGTGAAAGATGTTGCATATGATTTCAGATTCATCCTCTTCCGATGAAGAGGATGATAGAATTGTATTAGAACACATAAAGAAAACATCACAGTTCTTGTACCCAACTTTTTAACATATTTTTTATATTTATTTTAAAATTCACATTCAGTTAGGTGCGGTACGAAAAAAAATGTTTTGTGCTGGCTGGGGGATTAAGTCAGTTTGTGTTTGCACTCCCTCAAATCGTAAAAGTTACAAAAATGATAGAAGTGTGTTGTGTTGAAACGCGACGTTTACTTTTGGGGCTCCAAAAATGTAAAATTTACAGAAGAAATGTAATATTTTCAATTTGTTTGTAAGCATTGAAGCGGAAAATATAACGAAGGTTGTAGTGATGCAAATGTGAAAAAGCAAAAACAGTGTCTGGGAGTTTATTTGATTTCGAGTTGAGAGTGCACATTGAGACAATGTTAAAAGGCATGTGAATCGCGTATAATGAAAACATGTTGTAACTTTAACTGCCTTTGCTACTCGACATGCGTCCGTGATTTTTCTACCAAAATACGTGTCATTCATAACATGAAGTATGAATATTAAGTAGGTCGTTAGTATTCTTGCGCATGCCGCCATATTTGTATGTGTTGATCAACACGAGTGCTTATTTAACAAAATAATAATAACACATGATATTTAGAAACACTTTTTGTGTGAATTATTTACCAAGTAATGAGTGGTGCTGAACTTATACATGTATCAGTAGTTGACGGAAGCTGTGATCCCGAAAGTAAAGAATATCCATATGATTGTGAGACAAACTCGTAATACTCCCCAAACGATAATGATAATAGAAAAGCGGTCATTTTTACTTGATGACTGGCAGCTTCCTGAAGTTATTGACCCATGTGTACAAACTATACCACTCATTCCCTTGCAAATAATTATTACTGACGCTTCTATAAACTCCTAGTGCCAGAAATACGAAAAGTGTCATGAAAAGCCGTGTCATTATTATTTCGTTAAATACTTAATCCAGTTGGTCAACACATAAACATGGCGGCGTGTGAATACTAATAGCGACACTTCGATTTATGAATGACACTACTTTTCTACGAAAAATCATGTACGTGTCGAGTGAGTGAATACGATTATTTAAATTCAGGTTACAAAATTGTGTTCATTATACGCGATGCACATGACGTTTGTCATATACTCCATGTGCTGATTCCCAACACGCAACCACATAAACAGTCCCAACTAATTTTTGCTCTCATTTCATACTTCCATAACTCGAAGCTTCGTTAAATTTTGCAATTCAACACTTCCACTCACGTTGGAAATCTTGCATTTGTGCTGCAAATTTTACATCCTTTTGTGGGTCATTAAGTAAAGTTTACCCAGTAAATAATATAGCTAATGGAAACAAGATGATTAAATATCCCTTTACCCCACTTTATCCATTTCATAAGACGAAGTTTCGCCATAACTCCTCACGGGACTATGCTTATTATATGTTGATGAACTTCATATTAATGAAATGATAATGGCATATAGCTTTTCGTAGCACTTTCTGGAAGCTGGGTTACTGGTAGGTGTGTATAGAAGTATGCGTGGTAATTGTTTGCAAGGAAATAAAGCATATAGAACCTTACATATAGCACGGAAGCTGCTGCCATCACTTGGAGTTTATCTAATTTCCCAGAGTGTATACGGATATGCAGGCCAGCATTCTAAAAACGTCACGCCTACGTAAAAAATAAATTTTGTAAACTTAATTTTGTTTGGGCGATTTTTAGTAACTGAATTCTGTCCGTCACGATTATGAATGCGATGCTAATTAAAATTCGATCCATGCACCAGCCGTGATTCGAATCCGGGACCTTCGAGTCGCCTACATAGCCCCCCAACCCACACGGCTACGAGGTCGGCGTCACATATACGTATTTTATTTAGATAGTAACTCAAATCTTTACATATGTGTGTTTACTACCTTATTTCTTTATTCCACAAATCTCTTAATGCAATCAAACAATCATATTTCTTACTTCTGAAACTAGCGAATTTGATGCGTATTTTGTTTAAAACTTACTGTGCTATTCTCTGTTCTACTGTTTTCATAATTCCTGAACATCTCCATAGATGGCGAAATAGTAGAAATACATTGCCAACCGTCGCCCTGTTCCCACTAACCAAAAGTTAAGTAACCACCACCAGTTAAAAAACAAATTTAAAACGGATATTAAAGTTAGAGTTCCGGTTAACTTTAACTAGCAGTTAGTTAACTGGAAAGATAAGTGGACAATGAAAAACTAGTCCTTACACATCAGTCCCGTAGCCAGTAAAAAACCTTAGGTGACAACAAACTTTAGAGGGTCAGGGCTTGGCGGAAACATTAGAAAATGTGAGGTTGGATAACGAACAGAAGGAAATTACATAGATTTCACCGGATTTTCTGTTAAGTGCCAGTGATTAAATTTATAATCTGTACTCATACAGAGAGCCGTCTATCCACATTTACTGTAGAGGGTGTCTGGAAATCCCCTATTTCCTTTCGGGCATCCCTTTGCTAATCTTTACATAATTTCTGAGCATGCAGTTTTGGGTATATTCTCCATGCCGCATTAGCTATAATATTAATAATATTGCATCAAGATGGAAAGTACAGTTTTCCATACTTTCGGAACCCTAGTGCTGAAAGAAAGCTTTTGTGCATTCTTGATGGTCTATACTCACATCTCAAATTTTCATATCCACAATTTTGAGAGTTAGGTATATCAGCGTTGTTACAACACCCTGTATATATTTTGCATTTTCTCGTCACAAATACGGTACATACATTTCGCCGATAACGCAAGATTTCGCAAAATATATAAGAGAAAGGGTAATGTGAAACGACCAGATACGTTAGACATGGGTTAACGCAACCCCGTCACAAATCAACATCTTTGGAAGGGACATCGGTCCTGCTATTGGGGGATCAGTTACTTGATCTAATGAAGCATATTAGCCAATATACTAGGCAAAATCATTACACTATTATTGAAAATGATCTACAAAGGTTGCATTACTATTTCCAGAAATTAAAGGCAGTGGAAATTTGGAATAAACTACCTACGGTTCTATTTAAATCGAGGCAACCAAACTAATGTAGGTTTCTATCCTAGTCTACACTTTAGATTAGCAGGCCAACGTGGGATTTGGCAAACATACTTCTCATAGTGTGATTATTGGAAAATTAAAGTCGGCAGGCATCCTTGGAATTCAGTCATAATTTCCTTTCATTTGTGTGTGGAACATTCTTATAATTAGCCTTATATGTGTTATATGTTCAGTGGGAACTAATTGTGTAGCTTCTGTAGCTAAAATAACTTATGAATAATTCTGAACGCCAATATTTTTTTTAAGGTCAACTGCTTCCAGTCACGATATTTTGTATTCCGCATTGTCACGTTTTACCGTCTGTATCTCACAGATCAAATGTAATACCGATATTGGTATATTAAAGTTTTCTTTAGTATCCTTGTTTTTTTTCAGTCTTTCATTTATTTACCAATTAAGTCAATGATTGTTTTTGGATTTCATTCCTTGCACCCAGCATCTGTGTATAAAATGTCATAAAGAGATAATACGTAAAACTCGTCGAAATGTTCCTAAAAATGATGTTTTGTGTTTTAAATGCCTTTAAATACATCGTGTTACTGTCATATTTGCAGTGTATAGCAAGTGATAATATGTTAACATTTTGCGAACCTTTTTGCCTAAATGGTAGGGAAATTTAGACCGGTTTGTTTTACTCCATTTTTTATTTGTCTAAGCCACGATACGACTAATTATAGGTGAAGAATTTTTGTTGCACTATTTGTTTCTGGAAGCTGTGCGTAATTTTGTTCTTTTAATATTCATTTTCTTAATCTTATATCCATATTTCTGTAAGGAGTTGAGCAACTCCCTTTGTCCCTAAGATTTTTTTGCTTAACTACTCACACATTTTAAGGAAGCTTTGCCCAGTCCATGTGGGGTATCAATTGTTTGTCCAAAGCAGGATTAGACTCGGAGAATGTTACTGTGTTTGCCATTTTTATTGACCAAAGAAATAAGTTGATGGTATATTGTATAGACTGCTAAATTCTAGAAGTGAATACTGTAGTGTTTATTGTTAAGGTACATTTTCTATAGGGAAAGCATAGACTATTTTAGATTTGTTAGAGCGCGAATCCATTCATTTGCCTTCCTGTCCCTTCCATTTGTTCGTAGCATGGATATCTCCATTTCTCGTTGTGTGACTTTTAATCTTTAAGTCGTTTAAGGATTAAATGTTCACGTTTCACAGCCGATCATCATTACAGGTAAGACATATTGATTATAAAATTCTCGCTAGAGACACATTAGTAGTTTACTTTCAAAAACAAAGTGTAGCCTTCCAAGTGAGCTTCATGCCATTTTACATCTATTTATTTTATCTGTAAATATGGCATTCGATGTTTTGAGATGCACTAGGTAAACACACTCATGACTGTTATCCCTCCGTGAATCATTATTGCCTTGTTTTAGTACCTTGATTCCTATTCTAGATATTCTAGATGTCTGATTCGGCATGAATTCGGTAGAAAGTGTCCCGTTTATAACACTACTTGCCGAAAATGATTAAGAAAAATCACTGGACTTGTTGTTTCAAGAGAAATAGAATTCTACGTTTGGAGAAAGAAGTCCCTTCAGAAATAGTTATTAATAATCCAGAAAATCTACAATTCAACCAGCAAATAAATTTGGTTGGATCTATAAATACAGTCTGGATGGAGGTAGATACTGAAAATGTCTTGACTAGTTTGAATCAAGGTTGCAGCCCTAGGTTGAACCAAGAGTCTACGCCAAAATCATCACAGTAGAATACTGAGAAAATATCCATTACTGATGCAAAAACAAACACTTTTAACGGAATCCAGGGGAACAAGGATTACATGCATTCACCGAAAGATTGAACCTGAACAACAGTAATCAAGATAAAAAAGTAAATATATCGCTGAAAAGTGCGTTCAGGCGAACAAGAAAGTGAAAGAAAAAGATTGACAGACGAAAGTAAAAAAATATCTTCAATTAGGGAATCAAACGAATTTACAGATTAATGAAGAAAAGAGTGTTCAGACAGTTCACAGGGCATAAAAGAAATATATACAGAAATAGACAAAATAGATGTTAATAAAATATAGGTTACAGAGAACATTAACGAACATAAACATGATGTGGGAAGAAAGTTATCAAATACCAAAATACTCGAGAATTTGGATGAAGTGATAAAAGGATTTGGTTTTGCTGAATATATAAAATACGAATGTTTCTCACAGCAAAAAACAGTTTAGCTGACTTGGTTAGAGAAAGGCTATATCGAGGTAATACATGAGCTTACGACAAGGGCAGTGCATCATCTTATGTATGGATATTAACATAATTTTAGGGTTAGTGTTATTGCTAGAATTATGAAATATCTTAAGATATTTAAGTTCATGAAAGCAATGGCTTCAATAGTTTGGGCGTATAGACATGTCCTTAGATAGCGGTATATATGGTGATATAGTTTATTGATAAAACAGCGGAATAGAAGGTTTTGGGTTTCCTGTAAGTTATACGAAGGGTTTCATGTGGGAATGTCCATGAAACGTAAGATATATTTCTAGTTCGAAGGAACAAATTATTTTAACAGAGAATACATTTCTAATAGTTCCTCGTTCATATTTTTAATTCCCCATTTAAAAATATCTGCTGTGAGTCCGTCCTCTGCTGGAAATATTACGTTCTTCATCCCTAGAAATACTTTATTCACTTCTTCTTCAATACGCCTGGAACATCTACATCATTCCTTCTGAATATCCATTTCCTAGTTCTTCTTCGGAGTAGTACAATTCTTTTTAGAAATTTTCAAATACTTTTATAATTTCCTCTTTATTTCGTGTTACGGCTCCGTCTGGTTTCTTAACTGCTATTTCTAATAAAATACTCGTGGTATCAGCGTTCATCGTCTCTTATTTTCTTCCTTACGGTTGTATTTAGTTTCACATACTAAATCCTCGATATGTAATTTTCCCTTTCTTTAATTACCTCTCATTTCTTCAAACGTTTAGTTTTTCTGAGATTTTACTTTACTTTCTTCTTTTTGATGCCTGCTATTTCCTTGGCTATCTCTCTTATTATAGCAATCAGTATTTTATTCCTGCTATTGATACAGAACTCTAAGGCTTCTTCCTTGTCTAACTTTTCCAAGGCGCAGATTGTGATACTTAGTTCTTTCTCAAATGTCTTTCTGCGTTTCCTTAGATTTTTTAGATCTACAACTTGTATTTTACCTTGGATAAGTAACTTTATCTCAAGTATAGTATTCAGTTTCAGCTAACATCTTACCATCCTATGATTGCTCGAGTTTTTGAGACTGTTCAGCACGGACATGTCTTTCAAAAATTCCTTGTTATTTTATTTCGTCTTTAGTCCGATTTGCGCATTTCCAAGTCCATTTCCTCTGGAGCAGCTTCTTGAAAAATGTATTAGGAATGAACAGGATGTTGGCTTCTGAGAATTCCAGTAATTTCTCTCACATCTTGTTTCTTTTGCCTATTCCAAATTTTCCCACTTTCGTGTCAGTGCTCTGCCTAGTACCTACTTCCACATTGAAGTCTCCAATTACAATTTTGTAATGCGATTTGCTACTATTTAAAATATTCTGTATCTCTTTGTATATGTGTTCTTCCTCGGCCTCCGGATGTGAGTTGTTTAAGCATACAATTGTATAATTGTCCTACGTTATCTCATGTTATCCTTATTACAACTCGTGCTATTCTATCTGTAATTCCTCCCATTTCTATGATCCGTGTCTTCACGTCTCTATTAATAATAAAGCCAGCACCTGCCGGTTTTTCAATGTCTGTTTCTTCGAAGTAGAACCTGTGCCCTTTCAAAAGCTCTTCGTTCTTCCTTCAAACATCTGGTAGCCCTATGATGTTCCACTTAAACGCCTTAAGTTCATCCAGCAATTGTTCTAATTTGTCCTCTCCTGCAAGTGACTGGCAGTTAAGAGTCGCCACATATATGTCCGTTCGAGTTGCCGTGTATATGTGATGCCAGTCTGCAGTCCAACACCGGACATTTTGACCCCCTGACTTCCTGCAGGGCTGACTGCTTTCTTTGCGGGCAGCATTCCGTCCTCCGAGCAATGAGGATCTTCGAGGCTCTTCCTTTACCTGTACCATCTTTTGTAAATTAAGGAAGGTTGCTGATATTCGACTCACCACACTGAATGCTAATGCGGGTTGGTGAGCAGCCTATCCATGTTCGTTTGGCAAGCAGTTGAATGTGTACTAACATGCTCCAGTAAGTGAAAGTTTGGATTGGACATTAGGAGTCTACACCGGTCGGTTGCCTTAAGCCTTAGCAAGAGCAATTAAGGAGTCTAGTCGTAGGTAGTGCCAAAAGCCTTTGGGGGTGACAGTCCCGGTTTGCCGGTCCTGTGTCAGTTACCCGCAGCACAAAATTATAATGGGAGACTGCAATTCGAAAGTTGAAAGTAAGCATATCAGTGACACTAAAGTGTGAAGCTCTGGATTTGGCAAAAGAAACAAGAAAAGATAAATGTTGGTGGAATTCTCAGGAACCAACTAACTGTTCATCTCCAAAATATTTTTCTAGACAGCGCCCCAGAGGAGATGGAAATGGAAAGGCCCAAACGATGCTTAAAACGAAATAGGTTTGTAAAGTATATCCGAATTCACAGAAGTCAGATACGCCAAACGTACGGAAACACATTGTGCGAATTAACAGGAGTTTGAGGGGGAATATCTCACTGGAAGTCTGCATACACGTGGGAACGCGTATAATGTAAAACGTTCATTTTATCACGTTATTTCCATATCAACAACATATCATCTCCCTTTACAATACATTAATTCACACACTGTGGCAATATTAAAGAGTTTATCCATATTTTATCCTCAACAATCACTGGGATGATATCATTAACTTAGGTATTTGCCGACACCTTCCTAAATCCTTTCCTCTTCCCTTTCCTGTCCTGAGCCTTAGATGACAAAAGGCCATAAATAAAATTCAAATTCGTTGTCAATTAAAAGTGCATAATGTAAATTACGTGACATATAGATTAAAACAAATTTTAATATATCGTAGTAGAAGAAACGTACAAATAGAAGCAGAAATGTTACTTGAAAAAATGTTATTTAAAAAAAAGAACTTGAAATAATATTTAAAGAAAGAAAAGTGTGTTTACCAGGTTTTTTTTTAACTCATAAACCCATTTCTCTCTTTTTAATAATGGATTATTCAGGGTTCGAACTCGCGACAGCAGTCATGAGAGCCTAGCTGGGTAACTAGTAAAGCATCGAGACTTGTTTATTCTCATGATGGGAACGCAATATTCATGGAAAACTGTCGATGTTCTCCGACTACTACCATATTTTTCATGTCAAGGCTTTGCTTTTTATACTTAAGAAAAGATAAAAAATAAGCAAATCAATACGTTTTAATTAAAAAACTAAAATTGTCTAAGAATTACATTAACTATCTAACTACATGGCGTGATCAGAAGCATTGAATTTCATAAATAAGACAACTTCAAGAGACTATGTATATAACCCATACTCACCTTCTGCGGGCGCGCTATAACGTGACCAGGCTTCTTACCTAACACGTGCACTGTAAATACAAATTGAAATGCCTCTTTTGCCTGGTCGTCTTTGTGGGATTGGACGTGTGTTCACAGCGCTCTCTTCGTGAATATTGTGTGCTGTATAGGCAGTGAAATTGGACGTGGGAATTGTATTGCGTAGGGTTAACACCTTACCTTTGGACTTTTCAGCAGTTGTTCAAAGTGCATGATTTTCGTTACTAAGTGTTTAAATTGGAAGAGGAATTTTTTTAGCTATTTAACTGGACGATTACCGAAAATATGTTTATGTGAAGTTAGTTTCTGCTTTATTATGTGAACAGATTTTACTTGAATATCCGAATTAGATTGAATTTAAAGCCGAATATTAAAGTTTTCAAGCAAAAATAGAATTAACTGATAAACAGATTACGATTGTAAAATTATCGGTAGTTCCGAGTGAAATGCCTCATATGGACATTGAAGATGTAATGGCTAAGTATGGCATAGTAAAATCAATCAAGGACGAATATTAGGACATCGTTACAGAGTACCAACGGCATGGAAAGTAATCTATATTGAACACAGTAGTCAATTTCCGACGTTTGTAGTGATCGGGCACCAACGTTACTTATACCAACAATCAGATAAAAAGTTACTATAAATGCAATAGTGTTTTCCACACGTACCAAGAATGTGACTAACGTGTTGTCAGTGGTGAACAACCGGTGAAACAAGTGACACGGCCTTCGGAATTCAGTTCTCCAGTTAATGGGAAAGGGGGAGCTTAAAACTAGAAATTCCTTCTTGGATCGTAACATCATAGCTGAACAAGTAGTAAACAACCTAGATTCCCGAGATGGTGCTATTAATACTGTGGGTGGTGACCAGCTAGAAACAGCAGCGGCCCTAGCAGTAATTGAAGAACAAAAGTTCCAATAGGTATCAGAAACGACAGTAATTTTGGCTTCAGGCAAACAACTAGAATTTCAATCAACGTCAACCCCCCAATCTACCAATACATTAGTATCGGGAGAGCAGTGTGTTAGTTCTGCCGTGAGTGAGGAAAGGTGAGCGCTCATCCTGCAGAGTTGTAGACCAGACCAATTGAATTTCTTTTTTAACTCATGAACCCCCCTGACTCAACTGCAATTCTATCAGCAACGGAGGTAGGTGGAGGCCACTGTGATTTCAATTCCATCACAAATAAGTCAGATTTAGAATCAGGACAAAATTATTGCCCGGCACGTCGAGACCTCGAAAAGGAATTTCCCTTAGTCGACACATGGTATATGTTACATTTAAAGACTATGCTCTAACATATATTCGAGAAAATGCAAGTTCCCGTATAGACAGGTTTTATATAAAACCAGAGATGCTACTCCAAGTGAAAGAAAATTTTCGATACCAAGTATGTGTTTCCGAACATCTGTGCATAGTGCTTAAGCTACGAGTAAAGACACCTATATTACATAAACCTTCTGATTATTTTAAAATGAGCAATAATATATTGGAAGACCTCAGGTTCAGCGGACAATTTCATCAAAAGCTGAATTACTGGCTTACACAACAAAGTAAATATGCTAATAATGTTGACTGGTGGTATCTGTGTTGTGAACCGAAAATGTAATAATTTATCCGATGGTATACTCATTCACAAAATTGATATAAGCGGAGTAAATATACCTCTTACTATCAGTGTCTCTTAGAGGCACAACATGACCCAATTCAAAATCGCGCTTTAATAAAATTTGTGAAATAATATAAAGTTCTGCTCTTAACATATCTCCGTGAGAAACATCACGAGTATAGATATACAGATTAGTAAAGTTCAATTTTTGACCCTAGCAAATATTACTCAGTGGCGAATTTATTACATGAAGGAAACCAAATAATAAACTAAATAAAACTTATTTATGGCATGAATGAAAGACTTGAAGAAGATTATGATGCCATCCGCAATTCATTTGTGGAAAAATATACATGAGTCTTCTAACCTTAACATGGCAGTGTCAGGGGTTTCGAAACTGGACAATATGTCCCTCATTGTATAACTCCAGAAATAAATAAAGCTCTGGTAGCGCCATACTACGCTTATGAAGGCAATGAAGCGGTAAATAAAGCTAATAGTAAACCAGTCCCGGAATTGATGGTATTTCGCCGGGCGTGTATCAGAAATTTTGGCATATAATGGGACATAATCTTACCCAGTTAGTAAACCAATGGATGGACGAAACGGCATCTATCAAACGACCATCACCTGCAGTGATGGTCGTTATACCAAAAGTTGCACAACCGATCGAAATCTGCCACTATTGACCCATATCCTTACTGACTACAGATGTGAAGATAATTTGTCGTTGGCTTATAAACCGACTTAGTAAATATGTATTTAAGTTAAGAAGTCTCCATCAATATGGTGGTGGCTCTGGTGGAAATCTTTTCCAAATACTTTTCCAAACACTTAGAGATTACATCACAGTAGCACAAAATTACAAATTTAGGTCTCATCTTCTAAATCTTGAGTTTGATTCCGCCTTCGATAAAATTTCCCATATGTATTTGTGGTATTTTTTTCAACCGTATGGTGTGGCGAGGTAATTCACATAACTACAATGTTTGTATAAAGACTCTACCACCGAACCAATGTTCAATAAGCATTTGTTGCCTGCAATGAAGATGCAAAGAGGGATCCGCCAAGGTTGTCCCAGTAGTTTATTTCTATAGGCGGTAGCATTCTCCCCATTTTTGTATAAATTACAAATTGAGTTACACAATGCTATGGACCCTTCTATGCAACAAAAAGTTTTTGCATATGCGTTTGCATACGTGTGCTTAGTAGTTAATAGAGTAACAGAATATTGTGTTATCCAGAACTATATTGATATATATGAACAGGTTTCAGGGTCGGTACTTAGCCAACGGAAAGCAAAAGACGTAGCAATTTATGATAACAAAGATCAAATTAACATGGGGTTTATGCAAGCTACAAACTTAAAGTGTTGAGTATTTGGTTCGAAACAAAATATGGAGAACGTATTACGTATTATATAACAATAATCGCGAAACTCCAACAATTAAGTCAATTATATAAATACCGCGCACTGAGACTGCTTTCACGAGTGAAATATATCAACATTTATTTATTGTCGAAGATATGGTATGTAGTTAATGTGTTACCCATATCGAGAGTACAATGTAAACAAATACGATCCCAATGTGGCTGATTTGTTTAGTTTCAACATGTCTATAAATTGCGATACAACGACCTGTGTTACGGGTATGGCCTTGGGGAACTCAATGTTGAATGTATATGATAAGACACAGAGTTTTTGATACAAAGAACGATACAAGGCTTGGAATTACAACACTCATTCCTTTCAGCACAGTTACTTTTGGCCTTAACAGAACACTACTCATCGGAATTTCCCTTAGCGTTGAATGACCTCTCTCAAGTTTGAGCCATTACCGTGTGATTCTCAGTTTCGTGTTGTATGAAAATATAAATATAAACGTGAATCAACCAACCAGCAAACAAATTTAACAAATGTAATACCCCTACTCATCGATTATATAGTAAAGAGCCTAACGAGAGTTGGCACATAATTTGAATAAAATATACTTTTCCCCTTATTGATTGCGCAACAACGAACGCTATGGTATTTGGTGATACACAATGCTTTTGGCACTAAAGATAAACGATATAAACATCGTTTTGGAGAAGGTAATAAACGTACTAAATGTGCAAATATTGACAGCCTAGAACATTGACTTACGTCTTGCACATTATCTAAACAAACTTGGATCAGTGCAGTAGACTGTTAAGTTTAATATCATGAACTTCATCGAATAATATACGTTACAAACTTATTAGACGGTCTAAGTTTAATTATCAACCAACAGTTAAAATAATACTGTAATTTGGTATATAGCGCACTTACTAAGTTATATCTTGGGTAATTCAGATGTGTTAGAATTTGAAGAATACTTATTGATGCAATATTGTAGGACACAAACTCACGTTAAACATAAACATTTTACGAGCACTATAGCAAATACATTATAGAGGCAATGTCTGGCATACTGATGGTGTTTGTGTTAGTAGTGGTATTGCGGGGATAGATACAATAGTTGAATATATACCGCATTAAATTGTCACTTCCTATATATATTATTTTATTTTATAAATTTTCTGTTTCCTGGTTAAAGTTAATGCCCTTCATACTTGTTTCCCCTTCATTTTGCATATGCCGTTCTATAAAATTAAAATGTATTCGGACGTAACAAAAATGTTTAAAAAAGTGGTCAAGACGCCGGCTTATAAAGTAAAATGTCCCGGGTTTCCTGGGATAACACTTTTTCTTCTTTCCTTACCTTTTTATCGTAAACTAGTGACCATAGGAACATTGAGGTTGGGTAAAGTTAGATGCAGTCATATATCTATACACTTTTGTTCTCAGAAACGTCAGAGTTCTTTACGTCGGAGCAGACAGCAAATTAGTGTGCATAGTCGCGTGACAATGCCTAGCGAACCAGCTACCTTGTATCTGACTCGCTCCTGGTTGCCAATCCCGTACGGTTTACACAAATTGAATTTTTAATTAACCACATTAACTGATTCCAGTCCACCACCTGTTCGTACTACATTTATGCATACTCCCACGTAGGATGATGTAGAAGGAAAAGGGGGTTGACTGGAATCAGTGAATATAAATTAAATATTTAGTTTCTGTAGACAGTATGGGATTGGCTGCCAGGAGCGAATCAGAAAGAACGCAGCTGGCTCATTACAAGGTGTACCGCTTATGTAATTCCGTATGTCTGATAAAGTCAAGTAGTTATTTGATGAAACTGTTAGACGTTTTTATTTTTTTAGCTAAAACGTATTGCTTTGTTTAGCTGCTATTTTTTATCTTAAGTATATGAAAGCAAAGCTTTGACATGGAAAATATCGAGAAACCAGAAAACATCAACGGTTTTCGATGAGTACTGTATTCTCATCATGATAATAAACAAATCTCGCTGGTTTGGTGGTTAAGGAGCTAGCCTCTCGTACTTGCGGTCGCGAGTTCGAACCCTGAATAATCTATTTTCTTTTTTTAGAAAAAGAGGATAGGGTCCATGAGATAATAAGCCCTGGTAAACTCAATTTTTGATTCTTTAAATTTAATTTCAAATTTATTTAAAAATACTTTTAAAGAACATTGATATTTCTATTTGTGAGTTTTTTCTACCACGATATATTAAATTTTGATTTAATATATATCTCATGTAATTAACATTATGCACTTTAAATTAACAATGAATTTGAATTTTATTTATGGCCTACAGGCATCAAAGCGCTCAGGCCGGGATAGGGAAGGGGAAAGGATTCAGGAAGGTATCGGCCAGAACCTAAGTTGATAGTATCATTCTAGTGTTTTTTGAGGACAAAATATGGAAAAATCTTTAAGGTTGTAACGGTGTGTGAATTTATGTATGTTTTCAGTGTGGATGATATATAGTCGATATGAAAATAACGTGATAAAATGAATATTATGCATTATACGTGTTCCCACGGGTATGCAGACTTCCATTGGGAACTTCCCCGTCACATTCCTGTTAATTTGAACAATGGGTTTCCGTACGTTTGGTGTATCTGACTTCTGTGAATTCCAATATACTTTACAAATTTAGGGGAGTCGCAGAATTTGCGTTAAATGTTTCGCTTATCACAAGTTTTGTGAATCCCTTCCAAATCCAGTATCCATTGTGCCAAAATGATTCACGATGTGTTCACATTTATTATTAATAATTGTTTTCTTCAATTGTAGTGACCATGGGTTAGCGGAGGTTAGGTAAGGTCAGGTTCGCGCAAAGAGATAGAAATGTATCTTGAAAGAAAGAAACGAAAGTTTAAAGATATATAACCGAACCTGACCTTGCCTTACTTACCCTTACCCATGGTCACTAATCTAGGATAATCTATGGGAAATGCAAGAAAGCAATTATTAATAAAACATATAAAGAATTTGAAATATATTTTGAAGGAAAAAATACTCGCACCCGCCGAGATTTGAACCCGGGTCCTTTTTCTCTACAAGCCGACACCTTAACCAATTTCCCACGGTTGGAGCTGGCTGATGGAGATTTTGAAGTTGTATTTTCACTAGACATGTGTTCTGAAATAATGCTACGAAATTTCATTCGCGCGTGCAGTGCTGTAGTCCCAGAAT
>JAGDQP010015784.1:0-34212 GCA_022664845.1 Lepisma saccharinum
TCAGATAAATTGTCCTTGCAGGAATTCCTCATCATCGATCGAGAAAACTTCTAAAATGGAACACCTCCTATCTAGAATATAGATATTTGTTCTTTGAATACCGTATGCGAGTACTCACATGAACGATTCTTTCTGTGTAAATGTAAAGTTGGGCTGACTAATCGCTACGAATCGTTTATTTTCATACTTTTTCTTGCTTGCAAGGAAAGATGAGATGAATAATTTCCGAAGTGCAAATGCAGTTAATGACACACTCATACATACAGTTAAGAGTACAGAGTGGGTTAGTGAGAGACCGCTCATTGAGTTTTCTTGGAACCCGGAAACTGACGTTTGCGGCTATCCTCATTCTCTCCGCCTTCCCCACTTACCTTATCCTCATGCACATACATCGTCCCTTACAATCGTTGGAACAACGAAAACGTTTCTGCTGGTCTTCTTGTGAGAGGTTATAGAGAGAACTACTCTTGTTTTTCTCTCTGTCTGCGACGACATCTACAATCACGATCCTGTACTAATGGATTTTCAATTGTTTCCATACCTACAGCCGAACTTTCTCACACGGTTCTATGTCTTTCTCCATTCACTCCACTTAGATAATGGTGTGTCAAAGAGCTCGGCGTCCTTCTTTGGCTTTTGTTGGGGAAGGTCTTCCACACATCCCGCCCCCTTTCTGTGTGTGTGTGTCTGTATGCATGTCCTTCTTCATAAGACTCGAAAGAGACAATTTAGCAAGATGCCGGCACAGATAGGTTACCACGTTGTTGTTATCGTTTTCTACATGTGTGCCACTTTGGATGACATACTAGGACATTTAAATGCGAAATAGCACCAATCGTTTTTCAAAATAACATATCATGCATTGAATACATCAACCTTTGCAATATTCTTCTTTGAAATTTTTAGTCGTGTTCGTCTCGAAACACTACTATTGTCATAAAGACGCCTAATTCTCAAGTTTGCTTGAAACTCTTTCAAAGAGAAGTTGATATCTTGGGGTTAAATCTGGGTTGTGAGATGGGTGTACTCTGTTGCGGCCTTGAACGAAAGAAAACCTACTTCCTTCTAGGGGTGTTCGATAAGGCTGAGGACCTATCGAACTTCGGGGGTGAAAATTTATCGAGTTGTCATCGGTGACTTGAAACCGTTCGAATGTTTTAAATTATCGAAGTTTCGGGTATTATCGAAATTTCGAATATTATCTAAAGTTCTAATATTATCGAAGTTTCGGGTATTTGAAAGTTCTAGTATTATCAAAATTTCGGGTAATTTTGAAAATTTGATTATTGCAGAAATTTCGGATGTATTCGAAACTTCAAATATTAACAAAATTTCTGTTTTTTTTCGAAATTTCGAACATTATCCAAACTTTGAATATTACTGACATTTCGGTTATTGTCGAACCTTGGAGTGTCATTACAAAACTTCGTTCGTCGAGTATTCAAAAGTTTTCGAATGTCGCCAAATTTTGTCAACCATAATTTATTTTTTTGAGGTGGTTTTAGGCCCGCCTCTTATACGCGAGGCTAATGAAGGCCACAAACACAAAAATATACATGCCTAACATTCGAATCAAGGACCGCCAGCTTCGGAGATCAGCAGGCTAACCCCCCCCCCCCCTTTGCAGCAAGGTCGGCATGAAATCTTAAGTGCTGGTAACAATACAGAAATTAATAATGTCAGGTACGAAGGTAAAACGTGTTTATTAATGCTTTATATTTCACGTGCAATTTCAAAGGTTTAGAATTTATCAATGTCGCCCCATAGGAGAGGGGCTGGACGCTAGATGTTAACACGGCTTTCCTAAAAATTGGGTGATTCAGATTCAAACTTTATAGCCGTCGAGCCGTCCAGTCTCAGTTTTTTTCTGTCCTTTTTAGCCCGCCCTATAAAAAGGGACGGGCTAACGTAACGGACCACGCCGTGTGTGTTTGTCTGTTCTATCCGAAAGACACAAGATATAGCGATACGCTTTTGCACACACTCTAAGTTAGTACCACAGACAACAGAATCGCCACGGCAAAAGTTGTGTCACACAATTTCATTTCAATATGTTTGCCAAAAGTAAATGGAGGCCAACGGGAAAGTGACGAAGTATGATCGCGCTAATATTCTAAACGGGTGAACCGAATCAAGTGATTCTTTACTCGATTAGTGACCTTAGTTACCTACAGGTTTTATACTTATAATTTCATGGGGCCGCGTGCCTCGGCGGGCGCCAAAGGGAATGTTCAAAAATAACGAAAATGGGGGTTCTTCTGCGATTTCCTCATCGGAGGGGTGGGTGGGTAGAAAGATCCGATTAATGATCTTTTCTCTGACGACAAAGTGATTGGCTTTTTGTTTCGGAAAATAAACAATGATAGGTATTGTGTGCAGGACACTGATAAGATCATATTTCTTTCAATAATTGCAACTGCACTGCCGGCTTTCTTTGAAAGTCTGTTTGCAAAGTAATAAAAAACAGCTGAGAGAACTCTTGAGGAAATAATAATACTCCGTTTTTCTTTTCTAAAGAAGTGATCGCAAGTTATTGAACTTGATATGCGAATTGAATTAGAGCAGTATGAAATGTAATTATTACATCTTTTCATTATTACTGAGAAGAAAACTTACGCGTGATATGAATGACAACGTAAGGAATATTCACATATACATATTTACAAAAGTAGCAAGTTTAAAAGACTTCAAAATTCTCCAATTACCAGACGACGCTTTATTCAGGGAATATGTATAAATGCACTATGTAGGTCTGGTTGTACAGTCCCTCAAACATTGACCAAAGCACCCTTTTAAATCTTTCGCAAGGCGTACCTCAATACCTCTTTTCTGCCTACCGCATTGATGTAATCAGTCCTGGATTGGAATCCCAGTCAGAGCAAGTATGTTTTTTCTCCCCTTCCCGCTCCATCCCTTTTGTCTCCTTTCTGTCATATGTAAAGGGCTCCCTTGTACTTCGCACCATGCCATGAAGGTATATAGGGGGAAGGGGACTGAGTTAAGGAACCACACTTACTTGATCTCAACCGTAGTTGAAGATGGTGTTATCAGCATCACGCTTCGGCCGCCTTCTCCTCTGGTACCCATTGAATCTGAGGCTGGGTGTGCCCGAAAGCCACTCGGCGTCGTATGTACAAAACGAAATTTTGTGATAATGTAAATTCACTCTTAAAGATACTACGTCTATGTCGCTTTTCGGTGTTTCAATTTTTCTTTGCATTCGGACCATTTCCTGAAACCAAAGAAGCTAATTTCTTTGACAGCTTGAAATAGTTTAATAAAATCAACGAAATATTAAAATGTCACGATGAATCCACGCAATCTTAAATGCTTGAGAAATTTGATAATCTCAAACATTTCGAGTCTCAAACACTTCGAAAGCTTCAAATTTTTTGAGACTCTCGAACATTTTGACAATCCGCTCAACAAAGAACGCTGATCGGTAACATCCTTCCCTGAAAGTCGAGGCACCAGGCAGACGAGTATCCAGAAACTAATTTTGAATGGAGTCTGCATACCCGAATTTGGGGGAACCCCGATGTCGTAGGGTAACCAAAAGCGACAGATACTTGACACATGCATTTAGACTAGTCCCCATTAAAATCGGACAATTCGTTCGAAAGTTATCGTCGCTTTTACACGCCTACGTTCAAAGTACGAACAAATACTCAGATTCGCTGGAGTTCCCCTTGGCGTAAGGCAACGAAAAACAATAAGTGTCTGACGAAAGCAAAGGGGAAAATTTAAAGTAAGTTCCATAAAAATCGGACAATCCGTTCGAAAGTTATCGTCGGATGTCACAGACAAACATACAGACAGACGGACAGACAGGGTGATCTATAATAGGAAGCTTCGCACCCAAAATTCTCAAAGTTTGTTTCAATGATACTCGAAGTTTAGATATTACACGAAATTTCGGCAATCTCAAATACTCGAAGGATTTAGAGTGCCGGATAATAAAGTTTCAAACCCGAAGTTCGATAAGCCTTCAGTATTATCGAACCTCCTTACCTGTATCTATATCAGAAGTTGTCTCCATCCAGAACTTTAATTTAAACCCTCGAAACCAGATGCAAAATTTCCCTTTCCTCCTGCCCTGTTGTCGTCGCAAACGGTAAAGTGACGGTTTGTAGGCGTATGGTGTCCTGGATTCCAATCCCGTTCGGGAGATGCATGTTTCCTCTTCCTCTCTTTCCTGACAGACTACTTAAGCCTTGTACAGTTACGAAAGTAAATTGAGGTTGGAATTATAAGAAATAGCAGCATTTTCCTCCAGGAGAATTGTTGTACTGTACGCCTCATAGTTAGACAACCCACATGACATTAGAAATATGCGCGAAAACATGGGATGCCAGGATATTCCTCCATTTGGAGGAAGAGAGAAATAACTTGTTCAGCATCATGTAGAAAACCACGAGATAGATGGGCAAAAATCAAATTCCTGTCTTATTCAAACACACACATACACAAAAAAGAGAGAGAGAGAAAGTATGGAAGAAGACAGGGAAAGAGGAAAAAACGAGAGGAGAAAACAAGGAAAGAGGGAAAGAAAAATGGCGCAAGACATGGAAATAAATGAGATTTTAACGCTTATGAATACACAGTTTCCGTCTCTTTACCCCTGTGATATACATAGATGTACTGGAACAGAGGGTGGAAGGGAACGTTGGTAATTAAAGATAGACTTTGTGCAGAAGGTGGCGTTGGGTGGCGGGATCCAATCAGGTAACAGATAGCTGGCTCGTTACAAGTTGTTGTTGTTCATGTAATTCAACGTGTCCGATGAAAGTTAGTTCGTTGATGAAACTCTTACAAGTTTTTTAATTAAAATGTATAGATTTGCTTCGCTTATGTTTTCTATCTTAAGTATAAATAGCAATGCTTTGACATGGAAAATATTATATTTGTGTTGTTATGAAATCGGAGGCTTGCAGAAGATCGATATTTTACAATAAGTACTGTGTTATCGCAATCAGAATAAACAAGTCTCATTGGTCTGATGGTTAGAGTGTCGGCTTCTCGTGCCTACGGTCGCGAGTTCGGACACTAAATATCCATTTTTTGAAAACAGCAAATTGGGTTAATTAGTTCAAACCTGGCACACACAATTGTCTATTTTTTTTATATAAAAAAATATTTTAAATTCTTTTTCAAATAATATTTTTTTTAAATAATAGTTTTTTTTAAAAAAAATGACATTTCTGCTTCTATTCGTGAGTTTCTTCTACCACGAAATATTAAAATTGGATTTAATCTATATGTTCTGTAATCAACATTACGCATTTTTAGTTGACAATGAATTTTATTTATGGCATTTTGGCATCTAAGGCTCAGACCGGATAGGGAAGGGTAAAGGACTCGGTAAGGTATCGGCCAGGGCCTATATTGAAGATGCAATCCCGTCATTTAACTGGCGTGACTGAGGAAAAACCCTGGAGAACCTCAGTCAGGATGGTCCACCGCTAGGATCGAACCCACGACCTCCCCAATGCTACGCCAACGCTCTACCACCGAGAATTGACAATGAAGAATGAGCGGGGCTATCTTACTTTTGTTAACACCCAGTATATGATATTCGTATATTCACATCTACAGTGTATGGTTTGAGTGCATGTGAATTGATTTATGTTGTTTAAGCATAACACTCGCCCGGGATAGGGTGGAGTAAAAGATCCTGGAAGGATTTGTTTCAAATTATTTTAAGGCCTTTAGGCATATGAGGATCAAGGCGGGATGGGGTTGGGAGAGTATGTTGGAAGATAGACGACCAGGGCCTATTTATAGGCACCGTCACAACGTTTGACTTGTATGGGTGAGGAAAAATCTTGGGAAATCTCAGTTAGAATGGTCGACCGCTGGAATCGATCCCAGGACTTCCGAATGCTAAACCAACGCTCTATAACTTTTTTTGAAACTTTGTTCACCCTAAGCGGGATTTATGTATAGACTGATATTCTTAGAATTAAGTTAAAATTCCACACACAAACACTCATGCCCGAGGCGTACAACTAACTAGGAACACTCCCGAGATGATAATCTGGCACAAGCGGAATTTTGCGCGGAATCAATGTCCCACTAACCAAAAAGGCATCATACAAATGTTTACACCCCGCACTCAAAAGTTGAGGATGAAAATAGTAAAAAGGTTGCAAGTCATCACCACCTGCAACGTCATAGTGATAGGCTCCGACGCCATCCACTGTAAATACAGCGACCAGACCAGTATTTTCCAGGTCCAAGCTTGGTGCAGCGCTAAGACGTTGGCTAAGTAAAAAAACACGGGTTCGAATCTCGGCGGGAGCAAGATTTTTCTTCATTTTTTATTTCAAAATATATGTTCATATTTATTAATGATAATTGCTTTGGCATGCAAATAGAGGATACTGAAAGCTAGGATATATATATATATATATATATATATATATATATATATATATAAACCATGTCTGGCCCGCGAGGTGTGCAAGGGGTACGGTGCGTCCGAAGGGAGCTGGGCGGCGTGAGCCTCAGGTGGGCGCAGCCCCCGGTTAGCGGTAGGCATACGCAATGTATCACTTTTGCGAATGCCCACCGCTAACCGGGGCCTTCTCCCTCCCCCTGAGTTGTAGTTTTAGTTACCATGGGTTAGCGAAGGTTAGGTAAGGTCAGGTTCGCATAAACAGATCGAAATTTATTTTGAAAGAAAGAAACGAAAGAGTAAAGATACAAAACCGAACCTGACTTTACCTAACCTACCATAGCCTATGGTCACTAATTTTATATAATCTACGACAAATGGAAGAAAGAAATTATTAATAATAAATCTGAACTTAGAAAAATATCTGTTAAGAGAAGAAGAAGAAAAATCTTACGTTTCTTTTACAAAGAAACTGTACTTTTAAAAAGAATCTTGAAAATGCAAGAAACGAATTCTTAATAATAAATTAAAACTTAAACAAAATATTTTTTTAAAAAAAGAAAACAAAGTCTCGTCCGCTCGCCGGGGATTGCACCCGGTTATTTCGTGAGCCAGCGTCCTACCAATACCCCGCGCTATGCAGCTGGTAATGGGTGAACCTCTCGGTGCTGCATTTAAATCCCCAACCGTTTACATATGCGACTTCTACGAAAAGTGTTTTGAACGGAGAATTTCTAATAAATTTCTTATTATCCTTACCGGTTGGGATTGGCGAATAAGCGCGCCGCCAGCAAGTGGGATTTACTTTCTTGAAAGATAGTTCTGAAATCTAGGATATATATAAATGAACCGTTGAGGGAAGCGAGTTTAACGGTTGATTTAACAACACATTTGTTATGTTCTGTGTAGCTAAGTGGTCAGTGTGTCAGACTCTCATTCGCTTCATCAATAATGCCTCGGCAATATCTAGTGTCTGGTACATTTTCATGGCATTCCCTTCGTTCCTTAAAAGCCTTACACAGCTTAAATGCTCTGAAAGAGATGAATTCCGCCATTTTTAGTTTCCGAACACACGAACTGGTATCATAATTAATTTCACTATTTGCGTCATAAGGAAAAGCTATGTCGCATCTGCTGTGCATTGATAGCGAGTGAGTTCACGGCTTGCTCGCCTGGTATGCAGTTTCAAGTACTGTATACGCAAAATGTTGCAACCCAAGATAATTTAAATCTGTACCTCGGAGATAAACAGTATGTCACTTGCTACAAATTTCGAGTTCAACGCTCTTTCACATTTTGTGTCGCATAGTCTTGAATTTGAATTTTTAAAGATCTTTAGGCAACTTTGGCTGAGACTTGGCATATCTTGTATTATCAATTGCCAGTTGTTCTACAAAACAAACAAAGCCAATTATGTATACCTTAAGAAAGAGCGTGCTCAAATTAACAGAACTATGTGCTGAGCTCGAGTTTGGCAAGAAAGTATCGCAGTTCAGTACCTCCGAGGTACTCAAATGTAATAGGCATGAATTGCAAAATACAGGAAATTCACCCGTGTAAACAATAATATTGTATATGCGTGTGGTGTTTATTCCTTAAATAAAATGAATGTGTGAAAGTTATGATGTTTGGCTCATATGTTGTTTCTTCTCATTAGACTTAAAGCAGCTTAACGATAAAGGAAAATGCTGAAACGTTATAGGTCTATTCATACTGTTATAGCCATATTCATAATAATAGGATGAACCCACGCAATGGGCGGACCATGACTCCTGGCGCGGAAGTAAGGGCGGCGCCAAATTATCAGAATAATATTTAATTTTTTATGTTTGTTAGTACGTAATTACATTTTAGTTATCTCCTAAGTAGCCCTCTATACAAATTGTTTATGGTTGAACCTGAAGGAGGGTCCTTCTCTTTCAAACCTCTTAGCGTATTCCTCACATTACGAAATGGTATCCATTTTTGACAGCCTGTAACTTGAACACCATTCTGACTTACAAAACTACAGATTTTTATTAACTTCCAATGGGATTATCCAAAGTTAGAGTTAGAGATTTTTTTTATTTTCCCCTCTTTCCAGATATTTAACTTTTAAATTTGCAATTTTCGCATATCTTCTGTTCATTGTTAATGTTTTATCAAGTTTTCATAGGTTGTAACATGTACACACCACTGTGAACCACAAAATTAAACTTGCATGTTTTATTAACTACCAATAGGATTATCCACAGCTAGAATTTCATTTCCCCCCTTAAATACGACGAGTTGTATCGTATTGGAACTCTTAGTTTAGTCGTTGGCTGCAGAGTGATTCATATTTCGACGATTGATGAAACCTGCTGGTTTTGTGGCCAATTAATCAAAACATATTTCATGCTGTATCAAAATTTATGGTTTACTTTCTTTGCATCCATGCTCATTAACGAACGTAAAACTCTCAGAGTAAGGGCTGCTTTTCTTACAAGCGTGCATTGCTTGATTTCCTTGTGATTTGGGTGAGTAGCCAATTGAAACACATGTTACACGTAGAACACGCAATACAAGATGTGTTTTAATTGGCTACTCACCCAAATCGAAAGTAACGCACGCTTGCAAGAAAAGCAGCCCTAAGGGCTATTTTTCTTGCAAACGTACGTTGTGTGCTTTGCTTGTGATGTGGGCGAGTAGTCAACTGAAACACGTGTTACTCGTAGAACACGCAATACAACATGTGTTTTAATTGGCTACTCACCCAAATCGCAAGTAACGCACGTTTGCAAGAAAAGCAGCCCTAAAACTAAGGTATCAATTTCAAAAGTCCAAAGACACGTTTAGAACGTTAATGAAGAATAATGAACTAAAAAAACAAAATTATTTTGAGTAAAATACTTTCAATGGCATGTTATTATGTTAAGTTCAGACATTTTTCTTTACGAGTCAGATAATTTTTATTATGAAAAACAAACTTTTTAGATTAAGATAATTTCCAACCCTGTCATCATTAGTAGTCATAATTGCACCGCCTAGTGTATAAATGATGGTAGTTCAGTAAAAAGTCTAGCGAGATCGACAAAGTAATAACTGCATCCATTCATTACACGACAATGACGCTTTTGCACATAGTATGCATTTGACATAATGCGCTGCTACAATTTTTCACTCACATGTAGTTTCGAGGGGGTGGAATCTGTCCATCCCAACAGCGATAATGAAAAAAAAACCGGGGGAGTAGGAGAAGGGCAGGTAATGTGGAAGTTATTTAGCAATAAGCTTAAAACAAACGAGCAGCGTAAAACGCCAGATAGAGGTCGTTAGCAGATAAAACGAAACACAATGAGGACACGATATTTCACTGAGCTGCAATGAGTTAGTTAAAACTTCCATTAAAAATTATGTATTACTAAATATATTTCAACAAGTTATCTGTTAGTATTAACGATAAAATGTAACGGAGGAATACAAAGACATTTTTGAAGCATGGATTTTGTCCTTTGACAATTTTAATATTAGCGGAAAATTTTAATGAGAAAGGGAAATTGAATATGATGAACACACTGTTCCCTAAAAGTAATTATAAATTTAACAAAATGCAATAATCTTGTATAATTAGTAATCAGAGAATAAGGCTAACGTAGGGTAAAGTAATAGTAGGGTGAAATGCAATAGACCAAGAAGTAATATCATATAAAGATGTATATCACTAACCTTATAATTATACAGGGTAGTAACCAGAGGGTAACCACATGTTATCCCCCCCCCCACAAGGACATACCCAAGGTCGGAGGTCTATCTGGCCCATTGAGAGGCTAGGATGAAAGGCCTTCTTGGAAGAGTCGGACCCTCCGTATTGCAGGGTTTTTCACCATAGTAGTTACGCCCCTGGTGGTAACGTAATGCACCTAAAAACCTCGAGAGTTGATGATGATAGGTATTCTGCTCGAAAGCAGGTCATGACTCAAAGGTCCCTGGGCAAGGTGAACCCATGCTTCTTTGCCATTGCCTTACGAGCGTTACCACACATTCACAAAGGACAGCGATAATCATAGTACATAAAAAAATAGTAGTCAATGGGGGTGAAAATTCGACTGTGTTTCGAAGCTGAGGCTCATATTTCCAATAATTTTAACAGCACATGAATGTAACCACTTTTCAGCAGATAACTAGAATTCGTTTGCACCAAGTCGATATCTCAAACAGATTCCCCATCCCCAATAATTTTCGTCCATAAGTACGTGGTTATATAGATACCAATTAAAAGTAAGAATTACACACATTTATCGAATCTTTTGCATATTTGTTACCAACGAGAGGGAATACCATTGACTGATTGGATGACGGCCGTTACATCCGTCATCTTTACTCATACGGAAAGTCGTCTTATTTGCACTCATTTCGACCTGCCTTTACTTCAGAAAATTTCTGAGAATCGTCTATTCCCTTCGGAAAATCCCTTACGCACCCATTGTACCAGTTTAGATTGTACATTTTTGGATACAGCAGGTTTGAAGTCGTTGACAATAGCATGACGCGTCAGCTTTACTGTTGAAAATGTGACAATCCAAAGTTCATTTAGCTACGCTTACAGTAAGTAGCATGTAGCTCGAAAACATGTCGGAATTTCTACCCTGCCAACCCTTATTTTTATGATGTACTATGATATCTCGAAGTTTGTCGATGCATTACATCATCTCCCTATACTGTGTATTTCTTTCACGTGTTCGTCAAAAACTAACATTTTTGAAAAAAATCATTTTAAGAGTCACCTCATTAATTCAAGCTTTTTGAAATCTATGTTTTTTTAAGATTAACGAGATCTGCTAAAGGGTCCTTATGACGTCATCAGAAACGGTAGCAGCATATGAATGGGAGGGTCATGACGCAGCAACTTGCTTCGTATACACCAAGAGTGCTTATTAAAACTAAACATTATTAGGTCAATTAGACATAAGATTTGGTCATCCGGAAGTTGGTAGAATAAATCTATGACGACATCTCCCGTTGGACCAATCTATAGTTAAACATTGGTCTGAGACTGAGATGCCTAAAGACCATACATAAATTAAATTTAACGTCTAGGATATCATTCGACCAGTGGAAGATTGTAGACTAATCTTCTTCCAAAAGTTTGACCTGGACGTATTTTGAACCCTCCAGAACCGGCCATTTAACACTAAGCCAAGATGCTATTACACTATCAAGCTTACAAACCTGCCCTTGAGCAAGCTTGATGTACTTTTGCTATTGCACTCTCCAGCTGCTGATCAGTTTCCTCGACAAGCAAACTCATCGGTGTAAGTTGAGCTTACTCATCAAGCTTACTCGTCGAGGAAGCTCGGGCGAGTAATTTAATCAGTAATCTCTACAGTGTAAGGGCGCCCTATCATATTTCCTTATGTAACGCAGGCAAAACATAAGTTCTTTGTTTTGCATATCAGGAAGGATACTTCTATTTTACACCTAAGCAAAGGGATAGATATTACTCAGGGGCGGACTGGCCAGGGCCGCTAGGCCGCAATCGCGGCCTAGGCCCTCTCAGAAAAAAATATAATGAAAACAAGAAAGAAAGAAAGAGAAAAGCTAAACCAGAAGAAAGCTAAATAATTCGGTAGATCACTGGTTATTATGCTGCCATCACACACCCCTCTTCCATCCTTCCATCAGTAATTTAACTTTTTCAATATGGCCCTTTTGTTACTGGGTTTGTGGCTAGGCCCATCTTTCACTATGGTATTTTATTATCGGAAACTGTGATTTAGTTTGTGCCTGGGGCCTTGAGCCCTTTTTTATTATATTGTGCAGTTGGGGCCCTTCTTTCATTACATTGAGCAGTTGGGGCCCTGGGCTCTTTTTTCATTATGTTGGGCAGTTGGGATCCTGAGACCTTTTTTCATTATGTTGGACATGAGTGTTTCAGTATTTGTTTAGTGTTTCAGTTACTATATGGCAATACAATAATAATTATAAAATATTCTCTCTAGAGTTTATGTTCCTGGAAATCCTGTGCTTTGTTGTTTGATTAAACCTTGCTGTGACATCAAATTTCGAATGACCAGTGATAAATCATAGCTTTAAAAAACTACCAAGTAACAACGAATTTACAACTGCATAACGCGATGGCTCATCGCAGATGTTCATTGTACGCTATTTTAGAAATTGGTGTAATAGTCTGAGGGCCTTCCTTGGTAACCGCGGCCTAGGCCCTAATATACCCAGTCCACCCCTGATATTACTAGCTAGTTCTCGATAAAAACAAATCAATTTATAACATACAATCGATGAATGTTTCTTTGTTGAGCCATAGAAAACGAGTTATGATAGAATCTCATTTCACCGGCTCTCGATAAACAGGATTTTCTGATACGGACTGAAATCTTACAATATCATAATAATTTCGTTGTTGCACTGAGAGCTTGCAAATAGGTATGTCGTTTACTCTACGCATACAATTGAAATATTTTTTTAAAGCTATAATGTGAAAATAAAGATTAGCTATGTCTTGTAAAACATATTTTATTGTAAAAAAGAAAACAAAAAAAACCTCTTAATACTCTTAAAGTATTCACAAAAGAATGGCTTATTTTCTATATTTGTTATCTAAGGGCACTATTATACTGTCGAGCTTGTTCGATCAGCAAGCTCAATAATGTAATAGCGCCCTAAACGGTAGTTCTAATTCCTGCGATACAAGATCGAACATATCAGGTATGAAGTACTTCACAGAACGCGTATTCGAGATACGAAAGGAATCGGAGCATGCGAGGTACGTAAACTGTATCTTTCACGTACCCCTAATATGAAGAAGTCACTTCACGTTAGTTTCTGGGAGTGTTCACCTTCATCTATATCTTTACCTTTTTGGTAGCCATGTTTAGAGTTAACGCCGCCAAGTGGGCATAAAGAGAAGTTGAGACAGCTGCGTGATGAATCTATGTATTCATTTTATCTCGTCACCTAAAACTGACGGTGTTACGCGTCTGGGAATCTTCACCATTCCTTATAAACACAGTTTATACATTGTGTTACAGTACACTATAGCACTGTGTCATTACCGGATAATCTCAAATTTCTTTTAACTTCATTACTTCCGATCTCAGTCCTAATAATCGAGGCTACACTGTATTTCCTTTTTATGAATTTGCATGCCTCTTTCGCCTGAGTTTGCATTTCGTGAAAACTTTGTCAATGTGAACAAGTTTTGAATGGTGTTTCAATTATTTGGTAAGACAAAATTAAAAAGAGACATATTGTTTATAAGCCATTTTCCACAATTATCTGAATACTGGAGTTTTCTTTTCTTTTCTTCTTTTTTTCTTAAAAAAAAAGACTTTCAATGATAACAAAATTTGAATTAATCCTGTTTCGTATAGAAGAACACTAATCTTCTTTTTCAAAGAATAATGTTCAGGACTTAAAAAAAAAAAAAAGATAAAATGCAAAACTCTCTTTCGTCAGATCATAAAAGGAAGAGAAACCGGTCTTAGAATTAGTTTAACGTGTTTATGAGTTATGGTAAATGAGTGTGAGTGCGTGCGTGTGTGTGTGTGTGTGTAAGAGAGAGAAAGAGTGATGGGATGAGAGTTATTATGTAAACCAATATGTGGTTAATATTGTAACAAGCGACCATTCAACTTGTTGGTCTAAAAGCCATTGTCCAACACGTGTCAGTGGTTCATACATAAAAGAAAGATTTCTTAAAAAAAAAAAAAGATTCATCCTTTGACTGGTTCATGTAGTAACAACAGTGTCCAACAGATGGAAACAACACGCTCATACTCTCTCACACACATGACACTGCCATAATACATTCAGAGGATTAACTCCATTTTGTTTGACAACGCACTCTCTGGCATCACGGAGACTTAATGAACCCATGTTCTCATCATGACGCTGCGGCGAAATATGTGAACTAGTGTTTGTAATCCACTTTGATATTGACTAGGTGTTAGAACTTTAATTTCAATTTCTTTGTGTTCTTTAGGCACTTTGGCGTAGGCTGATAATGTATCGGAGGGCCGACAATACATTTAGATTGAAGTACTTACACCTTAAAATGTGTATATTTTCACAGCTTTCAAAAATGAACTTTGATTGTCCTTCTATTCTCTTCATATGCAGTAGAACTCTCAGAAAAGGGACCCACTAAACAGAAATAAGTTGGAGTGGAGCGAAGATTATTGCCTAAGTCCATATATTTAAATGATGGTGCGTACACCGTGCTAAGTCCATATGTTGTGTTGAGTCCATATAATTAAGTGCTGTTTTAAGTCAATATAAAACTTATTTACATATTGTGCTAAGTCCATATACAGCATTTAAATGCTGTGTTAAGTCCATATATGAAGACCTGAATCGAAAAACATCCCAAGTCCACTTTTTTTCGTATTTGCATTTTTTTCTGTTCGTCGGTATCTATGTCCCAAGGGCTATCCACTTGCATAAATATATTGCATCCTAATCCCACCACAGAAACCAATTTTTTTAATTAAAAAAACCCGCTGGATAACATACGAATACCTTGAACTGTTTTTCATTCCTTCTGAAAAATATACTCCAGTGGACTTGGGATGCTTTTCAATTCAGGTCTTCATATTTAAATGATGGCGCACACTGAGTAGCGTCAAGCGGATCAGATTTAGTACGGCATCGGTCTGCTCCGCTCCAATAGAATTGATTTGAATTTATTTATGGCCTGCAAGCGTCCATGGCTCAGGCCGAGATAGGGTAGAGGAATGAGTCGGTCTAGGTTAAAGTTACTATCCCAGCATTTTTCCCAGTGTGAATGAAGAATATCCGTGGAAAAACCTCAGTCAGGATGATCTACCGCCTGTATCGAGCCCAGGATCTTCCAAATGCGTAGCCAAAACTACTATCTGAGCTATGGCCGATCAGTGTTCTTCTTCTTGTTCGCTTAAGGTGAACAGTATCATTCCACTTATACACTTCTCTGTATTAATCTTCTGATTAATTGACATAATGAACATGTTGACTCCATTTTCCAAAATTGTAGCATCGGATGTACCTTCATTCAAATTGTAATGATTGATTAGGTATTACAGATCTTCATTTTCAAGAAGAAAATATATTAAAAAAAAAAGATTTTAACTTTTATGTGAAAGGGTTATATTTTATTAATTGGGAAAAATATATCAAGACTTGTACACAATTATCAGCCAGCCACGAGTAACAAAAGGAAAACCTTGCAAAAGACGAAATTGTGAACATCATGCATCCAATTTCGCCAATCTGTTCGCGAAATTCTTTGCATATGTAAAATAAGAATATGTTATGTATGAATGAAATTGTTATCAACGTCCTAAACGAACTGGTGAGCTTCTAAGAACAGGATCTACAGCTTTTGATAAAGTGGGCGTCCGAACCACTACGTTCAATGAACCTCGGCGTTATTTGAACCCGTGACCACGCACACACAAAAAGCGAGCCGCTCCAACCTCTCCGCCACCCCAAGGTCGAATATATTATGTGTTACATTCTATGTATGTTACTTTAACATTGATTAACGAACTAGAAATTAATTATTTTGAGCAGTTGTTATTGAAATATTTCAGTTAAATATGAATTTTCACTTGCCTGAATCGACAGAGGATAGTAAAATGAAAATATTGTTAATAAAAATACTTGAGAAGAAAATATTGGAAATCACATGTTATAGATATGTTTCAATACTATTTGAGTTGAATGCTTTCATCAATGGCTTTTCGTTTCGCATGGCGAAATTGGACACACTATCGCATTTCAATAACGTGGGGTGAACACCACAAACACAGACAACTAATACAGAAACTACTTACTCTATAAAATCTTTAAGATTCCTGTGAACTAAGTGGGATAAGAATCAAATTAGTAATAAATAAGAAATACATATTTACTTACTGCAGCAAAAATCAGATGCACCATGCGTTATTACTAGATCCTAACCCCTAAAGGTGCTTCCGTCAACAAATAACGACAGAGGAAGCCGAGAAAGATGGAACGTAGAGAGAAAGTATGTTGAATACAGAGTACGGAAAACGCCATTTCTTTTATAAACTGTTACATATATTGATAACACATAAGTATTAATGGATACTGGACAGGAGGTGATACATGCTGGATGGTATGAAGACAATGACCGCCATCTTGAAAGCGGCCATCTTGATATTCTTCAAAATTTTTAAATAGTAATTGTCATTTTGTTGTACAGGATTAGAGTGATGCCAAAACTAATTTCATCATTGTTTTTTTTTTTGGAAAACATTCTAGCACAGATTTATATATCACATGCTCCACTATTTTAAATTTTATAATCCTAGTCAAAATGGCCGCTTTCAAGATGGCGGTCATTGTCTCATCCAGCATGTATCACCTCCTGCCCAGTATCCATTAATACCCATGTACTTTCAATATGTGTAACAGTTTATAAAAGAAAGGCGTTCTTCTTATTCTGTATCCGATTTACTTGCTCTCTACGTTCCATCTTTCTCGGCTTCCTCTGTCGCTATTTGTTGACGGAAGCACCTATAACTTTGTGAAGGTTTACCTACGCACTGTACACACATACAAATTCTCATCAAAATCGGGCTCTGACACCTGGTGAGTGTTCCTTGTAAGAATTATTGAAAGATAGTGCCGCATAGACAAGTAAAAAGCTTAGAAGTTTAAGTATTTCTGAGATTTATCACTAGATGGTGCCACAATTACACTTGTAAGTCATATACTTACATGAACAATCTATCACGTATAATATCTTTGTTCAAAACAAGCTAAAACAAGTATTAACTGATTACAAACTTCACTTATATTGTCTCTTCACTGTAGTTTAATGAATGTTTGAAAAAAAAAGAACCTTACAAGCAAAGCATTGCCAAAATTCCTACTTCATGATAGTAGTACAGTTAGTTCGTTGATGAATAGTTTCCCCTGTTTAAGAGTGATTTTAGTAGCACTTAGCTCAACGAAATATGGGCGTGTAAATTTTAACAGGAGTCCCCTCACTCCCCACCTATCTAACACTATGCCCCCCCCCTTTCTTGGTTAATGAGGTGAAGTTTGTTCTTGTAAGTTTATGGAGCGGGTTTAGTCTGGTGGGATGGAAGCAGAGGAACTGGAAGGAGGAATTGAGAGGGAATGTCGTCGTTGGACAACAATTCATGACGTCATTTTATGTAGTTATTACAGCCGCCAAAATTAACTATGATCCATATTGTTACTCCCTCTTTAAGACCCTTAGATGTTGAAAGAGTCTTTATGATCCTGTGACGTGTTTCTTCCCAATTTACTTGCGTTATGAAAAAGGCGGAGGTTAATTTATTTGACACGATATGAAATTTTGAAGGGCAATTCAGGATGTTCGTTGTACAACTTCATTTTAATTCACATCTCAATGGCCAAAGGCCATCACATCTCGGGGGATATGTTCCTTGCCGAGGAGTGTTTCTTTCAGAGTGGTTACCGGGGGAGTATTACCCCCCCAAACTGTGTCAATCATCCCCAATTAAAAACAACAAACTTTGTGAAAACAAGGGTTAATTCATTGTTCTACTAGAATTTCGCCTTTTTTCGTCTTTTACCCCTCTGAAGATCCAAAATACCCCCATAACACTTTTTCTGAGAGAAACACTGTTGCCGAGAACTTTTCCGAAGGCAGGGAAGGAGGAAGTAGTAGGAAGGGCTGGAGACTACGTCCCATAACGGTATTCATGTTAAAACTAATTCGAACATTGGAAAATCTCAATCGATGGCCAGTTGGATGACTCCAACCTGCTCTCAGAGGTGCTCCATCCTGTCCGACTTTTCTCCAAGGTTTTAGCTTAGTCACAGCAAACAAATACCGGGATGGTATCTTAACACAAGACCCTGGCCGACTTCCTTCCAACATCCTCTCCTTTACCTAAAGGTCGTAAATGAATTAAAATTCAACAGTTCTAGCCAGTGTAAAACGGAGGATAAATTGTGTGCTTCTTCATTCGGATAGTTCACTTCACCGAGGATGAATTTTTAAATTTAGTTTGTAAGGTCTTTACGCAACTTTGTCTCAGGCCGGATGGATGATGATGGGATGATTAGTGGAATCTGGAATGAAGAAAGATGGTAGGAAATTCACCCGAAAACACCACACACACGTTGTTATTCCACCACAAAGACCACATTGCACCAGCAGGGGTCGAACAGACGACCCCAGTCAAAGATATGATCACTCTACTATTGAGCCACTGCGGCCCCTTTAGCAAGGATGAGTTTAAATACGAATATTATATTTGTGATTTCAAATATCCAAGTTCTACGTACTAAGCTTGGACTGCAACGAACAGCAAAATTTGAAGAGATAAATAAAAATATTCCAATTTCAAGTATTCAGGGAGTATTATTTGATTGGTGCGCTGTCCGGAGAGAGAGAAGTTAATGAATGATTGCCCGAAAGTTTACGCAAGGTGAGGCAATGGTAACACTGTTATTGGGGGATAATACTAGCACGTGTTTTTATTTACTAATGTCTTATACCTCACTGTTATTTTCAACAACAGAAAAAAGAGAGGCAGAGTTGAAAATGTCTGGAAAAACATAATAATTTCACTACACCTGGCAACCCTGGGAGAAACGGAAATTCAATTCGCCTCTCTTTCACGTAATGAACAACTGACAATCAAAACTCGCACTGTAAATTTCAGGGTTTCCAGCTGTAGTCAAGTTGTTAAATTTCTCAATGTATTTTCAACTTCCTCATTTCTCGCTGAAAATGGCATAATGAGGTAGACAGAGGAAAAACTCGTGTTCCAGAGTCACTCTCCACAATAGTTTTGTCAATGTACATTCCAATATTTAAAAAAAATACACACACTATACTTTCGTAATACACCACTAAAACCCTGTACAAAGCTTGTTATCTTCCACGTGAAGAGTTTCTTTGTTATGTTATAAAAGCAGTCGTGCAGTGTCTCTAGTCATACTGAGACACTCTGCAGTCAGTGATGTGAACAGGTTTTGTGCTACGCAGTTCGTAACTTCGTTTCGACGCTGGCAACATTTTTTTTACAACAGACATCGTTGATCTACAGAACGCGAGAAGATAAAACAATGGCTATATTTATGAACTACTCCCCTCCAGAGAAAAACGATCGCAGAAAAGTGAAGGTGGTAGTGTTGCCAGGCGTTCAGGTCAGTTGCTAATACATTTCCTATATAGCTCATGTGCAAAACGCACTGGTAACATCACCATCTTTATTTTTCGTCCTTCGTTTTCTTTCTTCTTTTCTTTTTTCCTAGCTACTCAAGTGATTTTTTAAAAAATTACTAACCTGAAAGGCTAGTAGCCCCAAAGGGCTACACCCTCTACGTGGGAAGAGAAAGTGGTGCAACAGGAGTTAACATGGGAAGGGAGTAGGCTAAGAGATTTGTGAGATCATATAATTTTATTTCTTCCATGATCTGGGATTATTATGAGTTTTCCTCATAACCATATAACTGGGTAGGGATATAGATCGAATAATCAATAATCGCTACAGTCGGTAAATATATATGTATGATGTGAAAGTGATGTGTACTAGACAAGACAACACGTTGGCACAATTAAGACAAGTGATTCAAGCGACGTGTCGTAAGTGAATGAAAGAAAAAAATGGTTGCTATCTGATTTCAAGCTTCACACCGCAAGCGACATGCATAAAAGAGCTCTTAATACTTACGTAGTAGGAAAGAACGGGCTGCGTAACATTTGGAATACTGTGTTTATCCTTCATCTGAAGTGTCCGTATATGGGTTTTGTGCTACCATTTATTGACAACTTTCAACAAGATTATGTGCTGCCATCTACTAGCAGAAAAAGTAAACAAACAAACAAACAAATGATTAATTCATTGGTTTCACTTTCTTCGGTGCAATCTTTTAACATTGGAACATTATCATGTTTTAGAGGGAAGAATCTAGAACTGGATGGGATTGAAAGAAATAAGATTAGTCAAAAGATCAATGTTTTAAAGCGTATTTTATAATGACGGTTAACAGAATGAGAAGCTAGAGGAAATATTGCTTACGAACTTAAGCCTTTTAAAAGTTGTTGAATGTACTTCTGAGTTGGATGACAAATTAACGGTGTGGAACAGAGAGAGAGAGAGAGAGAAAGATCTGCTTTGGCAGGAATTATAGTCTCTCAAAACGACGATGCCATCTCTCTAAAAAGCGTCTCCTAGCAACAGCTATTACTTGAAAAACAACTGAAAAGCTTCCTGCGTCAAAAGAAAGGCTTCTTCAGCTATGATTCTTCTTTGGTTGGAATTTTCCCATTCAAAGAAAGAAAATTACTCAAACTTTTTTTTTTCTGTCTCTTTCATATCTTTCCTGTTAGTGGTTGTATTGTACTATACGAGATAATACTAACATTGCCATCTCTTCAGCTGGCTTTTAATGTTATGAAAACCATCTTGGGTTACGATTGTAAATGGAAGTCCGTTCTCTCGCTGGTCGGACATTGAACTCGTTTATATAAAAAAAAAATGCTAAGTATTTTATAAATTGCATATTCTTTTATAACCTTTTATTGTATGTGGTGGAGTATCATTCTTGTGTCTTTTTTTTGTTGTTAAATACATTCAAAGTCATTCGACATCGCAGTACAGTCCCTACTTTTTCAACAAGAGGAATATTTTTTTTTAGCAAATTTCCAAACGAAAATTTGTAACACTTTATTCGAAAATATTCGTGGCGTTGCTGGCATCTTATTTTGGAATATTCAATAGGAATATGTGTTGGATACCCCTAAGAATAGGCGTGGCATATTTCCCAAGAAACCTATTAATATTTCCAGGAAATAGTTCCATCTTTCGGAAACTTTCAGCCTTGAAGAAAGATTACATCCATTTTCTTTTCTTCTCTTATGTTTTGAATTGTTGCTTCGAGACTCAATACTAACTTCTATAATATTTGCTATTACTCGCTAATTTGGCATATATTTTTTTTGTGTCCTATCATATTCTCTTGCAATGTTCCTAAGCCGTACATTAAAATATTCCTTGTATTTTCTCCGAAAGCGCGGGAAAATGGACGTTACTGCATCATATTTCTAATATCATTAACAGTAGAGCTGTTACAGCACGGTATCATCAAAGACTTTAAACCTGTTCTTTAAAATAAAATCATATTCCAAAAATTGTGCAATGGATGCTCAAGGGACTCCCCAAAGAAAGTAAGGGGATTTACAGAAATACGAGTATTAGGTATGCTCCATGACACACGTGGAAATCTAGGGACCATGTTATAAAGCTTTCAAAGATGGGATTTATTTTATAATTTCTTGAATCTGTTTTGTAATTTTAAGTTGTAATACGAAGTTGTGTACTTTTCTATTGTGACGTCGTTGAAGACAGTTTCACTACATGAATGTAGGGAAGTCGTTTCACATGATGTAAAAACAGATATAATTATGTGAATATGACAGATAATCAGAACTATGATTATTATGTGTGAATATGTCTTCATCATATAACTGATATGTATTTTTTTTGTATATAACGTAACAGAATCACTTCAGGTCTCTTCTCTTTGCATAACTAAACTTTTAATGATGCATTTGTTAGCCTATTGACCTAATTGCAACAAGGATGACTTTGAAATTCTAAACAATTTGAAAAATTTAACGTTAAAAACCTCCCTCACTCATGAAAATGACCAACCCGAGTACGTAATTTTATTACGTATTAAGATTCCAACAGAGACTCAGGAAGACATTTCGAGATAATCCAGAGAAGAACGCTAATCCTAGGGGTAAGGGATCCGCAACTATATAACCTTTGGTTGAATTGAATTTTATTTATGGCCTATAGATTTCTAAGGTTCAGCCGGGATAGGGGAGGGGAAAAAATTCGGAAAGTTGTCGGATAGGGCCTATGTTGAAGGTGTCATCCCGTCATTTGGCTGGTATGACTGAGGAAAAACCGTGGAGAAACCTCAGTCAGGATGGTCAGCCCCTGGTTTCGAACCCAGGACCCTCCGAATACTACACCAACGCTCTACCACTGAGCTAAGGCGGCTGGATTCCTTGTGTTAGAGCTTGTACTAAGTTTGACCTCCGTTTCAGGACTGAGTTTGGTCACTATCATCAAGAATGCAAGTAGGTTCCGTTTATTCCATCACCGTCACTACTGGCAATTTCGCATGTAATTTCTAAAATGATCAATCATCACCTCAATTGTATTTACATCTAAACCTCTTGTAATAGCCCTAAATTTACCAAAGACAAGCAATCGGTAAAATAAAGGCAGAACACTAGTTCACATACATAATCAGAACAATAAAACACTCTTGCATATGATAGTTCCGTGTTCAAAAACGCGAGACACAAATTTTCAGTATTCTCTTAGCGTAGTTGGCGAACTGGTGAGTGGTACCTTTAACAAAGACACCTACCCTTCCTTTTCTTTTCTAATGTTTTGAGCTGTTATAACCAGACTCAAAAATAACTAAGCTAATAGTTGCTAGCTTGATATAATTTTTTTTCTATAGGAACAGATATAAGATGTTGAATTAATATTCATGCCGCTCACGTTCTAAGAGTTCTTATTTGTCGGAGTAGAGAAAAGTTGCAGTCTACCCACAAGCAAAGTTAATTAACGAATTTGAATGACGAAATATGTAAATCTTCATCTTTGAAACGAAAGGTCTTGAGAATAAAATTCAAATTCAAATTGAAAGGAGATTAAAATTCAAAATACTACTGAATAATTACTTAGTTGCTGTGCACAGTAAACAATACCAATTACGATTCTTGTTTGTTCACTGAACTGTTGTTTGCACTTTCGTAGTGATGATGATAGAATTGTGAGTAACAATATACTATCTCATTTACAGTCACACAGTGGCGGCGTAAGGTAATCTGGGGCCTGGGACAAGTGAACTTGATTGAGGACCGTTTGCGAACACAATCATGAGCGCACACAGCTATTATTGACAGGAATTCTGCTATTCTGAGCCGCGTGGGAAAGCTAGGGGCCCCACGAGGGCTCACTTGCCAAGACAGATATCTTCTCGCTCACTCGCCGTAACATATACATGAGAATGGTTATTCAGGGCTGGAGAATCATTCATATCAGCCATTAAAGTAAAGCGCACAAGTAAGAGTCCTGAGACGACATAGCTATTGCGTCACCGGACGCCATCGATGTGTTTCCTTAATGTGCGCATCTTCACAAGCGATTATTCAGTGTGTCGGCGTCTGGCATGGGCCTTTCCGTAGGTTTGTGTTGAGCCATGTTTCTTTTTTAAAAAATCCTTTTTCCTTTCCGTGCAACGGTAAAAACACACTTAATAAATCGTAAAGTTTATTAGGTTTTAAATTACAGCGAACGGCATACATCTACCGTGTCATAAAATTTAAATTATTTTTATATTACTTTTAAATTTGTGGAAACCCCGTTTTCATTCTTCACAAAGCTTTAAAAGGATTTTCGTTACAGCGAGTGACTAATTCATCAGCAATTGAAGTAAAAGTGTTTTAGTTTATCGTTTGGGTCGTAAACGTATAATTAACGTTGTTTAAATTCATTAAATGTGTTTTCAGACACTCAAACCTAGTCATAATGGAATATAATTGTAATTGATGAACACTGCAAATGATCATACTTTGTCCATTTTCTTCATTTTACAGGAAAACGTTTTAAAAATTCATCATCAGTATAACATATAACTGCATGGCAAATAAAGATTTACTTGTAATAGACGGGCTATACATATTCTCTTAATACATGATAGCATGTTAGAAAGGTCTTTCAATTTGGCCAAAAATGGACAATGCATGTTCTTTGCATGTGGTCTTCGATTGTTTTCTGGATTCTAAAACGCGTTCTTTTGGTGGATTTTATGCAGGGTAGAATAACAATCTTTGTATATTGTGAAACACTATCAAAACTTAGTCGTTCCATTCAAAACTGGCGTAGTAGAATCCTGAAGTCACGAATTGTTCTTTACTACAACACTTGCCCACATACTGCTGCTTGATTTGTTCAGAAAATTAATAATTTTCTCTGGGAACTTTTTGATCACCTTCCCTCACAGCTCTGAGTTCGCACCTCAACTTTTTCCTTCACAGTGATTCTGCCAGACACACTGTGGGAGCCCCAAAATTCTCTAGCCCACCCCAACTTTTTTTTTGCGGTCAAAAATTGATACAATCCGTGCAAAACTCTACTTACACCCTACCAATTTTTACTTTACACCCCCCAAATTGAAAATCCTGGCAAAATCCCTGCCTTGAGAAATGGCTGGGTTCTCAATGGTTCCGGGAGGTGACTGAGGAGTTGAAAAAGTCAGTGTTGAACTAGCTGAATACCCAGGCTGCTTGTTATTATGGCACAAGATATTGAAAAAATTATTGGTACAATAAGTGCTTTGGAAGCAATGGTGATTACATGAAAAATAATGAAAAAAGTATGTGTGGTTGTCTTCCTGCCTAAAATATACCTCCTTTAGCTTTTATCCTGTAGGGTTAATCCTTTAATGGACTCAGGTGAAGCACACAGTTTCTGGAACGGGATCAAATGAAACAGTAGTTATCCATGAAGTTTCTAACTAAAGCTACAGGCAATATTAAAATATATACTTTTACATTTTTCGCTTCATTCAGTTAACAAAATGTATTTGTGTAATATTTTCCTGAATTGTATAATGTTCCTCCTTGCTTAACCAAGGTCGGAAAAGCTTTGACATCACTTGGTTTATTTTGAAGACAGAAAATGATATACACACCGAATTTTCCAACTGATCTGCAACAGGTTCAACCCCTAAAATATAGAAGACTTGTTACTCTGCAGAAAAATGATCTGTTATGCTGTAAAAACACCCTTAGACAACATTTCGAAATGCTGAGAAAGCGACGTGGGGTGGCTGTATATTTTCAATCTTTAAAACAGGTTTTCAGGTATCTTTCGCGTGTAGAGCGAATCAATTGGTTCAACTTTTGGACCTTACTGTTAAGCTACCACTCATATTTATATGTTTAAAATATAGTTTATTAAGAAATTATGACACTAAAGAAAAAAGGTTACGAAATACTGCTCTACAATGTTCCATTTTAGTTCAGTAAATGTCCACGGCTACAAACAAAGGCGCTGCTGCTAAGGAGACAAACCATATGATCCATTTTCTTGGGAAAGAAGAACTTTGACTTAAAAGTTGGTAAATTGGTGTAACTACAGCTTGCTAATCAGCTATTCTTTTTGTATTTTGCTTCCTTCCAACACACACAGTGTAATAAATTGTTTCAGACTTCCTTTTCTGGTATTCATACGCATACAATTAATAAAAGAAATATTTCATCTGATTATTCTTTGTAACTCCTTTTGTATGGTTCTCACAATGCAATAGGAAGAAGTCCTTTTGGGCTATAAATTGTGATAATTTAGGTACAAAAGAAGAATTCCTGAATAATGGAAAAGGCGTAGACTTTTTCCTTACATATATAAAAAAGAGGATTTCTGAAGAGAAATTCAAAAGGTGAAGAAGGCGATTCAAGAAAAACGGAAGAACTGGAATTTTCGGAAGCAACACTTCGTTTTTTCCTCGCCTTTTTCCTCATTCTTTTCCGATATCAATTCTTTACGTGTGAAAGGCAAGGAGAACATTTTTTCCCTTTCAATTCCCTGATTTTTGCCCTTCTCATCCAATTTTGCCCTTTCTAACAAAAAGCTCATTGAAAGGGCCTTTCCTAGGTACTCTTCCGTCTATGCCTTATCGCTATGCACAATAAAGTGCAGAGATAGACGCAGTAGAGATTTACAGTCCTGCCAACTTAAAAATGAATTTTTGTATTGATAGGGTTACTTCATATGTATGCAGCGGGCCTATTTTTGACAAGGCAATACGTGACCCTGACCACAGAATAAAATTAGAAGCGAGACTCCGTATATTACTCATAGTATCAAAAAGATACAGTGGTGACATCTGACGCACTGGGTCGTCTTGTCGAGAATAAGGTCTCGTGACACATTGTTGCAGTATCAACATAATGAAATATTGCAGACAACGGATCTGCACACAAGGTGTCACTAGTATCCAAGGTGTATGCAAATACATTGTTGCTATACTTCTTAATGTTTTATGGACAACCGTACTCTGGCTCACGTCACGGATTATTGTCCGAAGTAGAGCCCACTTTTCGGATAATTTGTTTCGAAATGAAGTCTCGCATCCCAATTTCCTGAGACTGTACAGGATTTTACATCCCAGGTCCCGCGGGTCCGAGACAGACCCTTCTCGAGACTTTCAAAGTTTGTGGAAGATAATACCAGTTGTATGCATAAGTATTTTCCGGTTTACCTAAGAGATGGAGCCAGTGAAAAGTACGCAGCGTATTCATTTGACACATACGTCATTTTGTTCGTCTGACATTAAACTACAAACACACACAAGTTGAGTCCGCCAAACACTAGCGTCTTTGTTTTATCGTTCAGTGATCATGTCGAAGTTTGTGCCTGAAAAAGAACATTTGCGGCACGCATTGCTTTTCTTATTTAATCGAAAGAAAAAGACTGTTGAAAGTCATCGTGTGCTGGTAGAAACATATGGTGAACATGCTCCATCGATTAGAACATGTGAGACATGGTTTCGACAATTTAAAAGTGGTGATTTCAATGTGAAAGACAGTGCGCGCTCTGGTAGACCACAAAAGTGTGAAAACGAGCAATTGCAGATGTTACTGGAGGATGTCCCAACACAAACTCAACAGCAATTGGCAAAATCATTAAATGTGTCACAAGAAACAATCAGCAGACGTTTACGAGCAATGGGGAAGATCAATAAACTGGGTAAATGGGTCCCACACGATTTGAACGAACGTCAAATGGAAAATCGCAAAGTCACTTGTGAAATGCTGCTTCAACGCCACGAAAGAAAATCCTTTTTGTATCGAATTGTGACGGGTGACGAAAAATGGATTTATTTTGAAAACCCGAAGCGGAAAAAATCGTGGCTTTCACCTGGCGAAGCCGGTCCTTCAACACCAAGGCCAAATCGCTTCGGCAAGAATACCATGCTTTGTGTCTGGTGGGACCAGAGCGGTATTGTGTATTATGAACTCTTGAAGCCCGGCGAAACCGTTAATGCACAACGCTATCGCCAACAAATGATTAACTTAAATCACGCATTGATCGAAAGACGACCGGAATGGGCCCGAAGACATGGCAAAGTGATTGTGTTACACGACAATGCGCCATCTCACGCAGCAAGACCAGTGAAAGATACCTTGAAATCGCTTGGATGGGACATTCTTCCGCACCCGCCGTACTCCCAATACCTGGCGCCATCTGACTACCACCTCTTCGCCTCAATGGGGCACGCGCTCGCAGAGCAGCACTTCAGCAATTTCGAAGACGTTGGAAAATGGCTCGACGAATGGTTTGCCGCAAAAGACAAGCAGTTTTTCTGGCATTGTATGCATCAATTACCTGAAAGATGGGCGAAATGTGTAGAAGCCGTTGGCCAATATTTTCAATAAAACAAAATCAATTTCCCTTGAAAATTACGTGTTTTCTTTACCACAAAAGCCGGCAAAAACTTATGCATACACCTGGTAAACTTTCCGTAGAGCATATAGATCAAACGGCCGGCCGTAGCTTAGTTGGCCGAGCGTTAACCTCGCATTTGAGAGGTTCTGGGTTCGATAATAGAGGCTCTATCATATGGGTTGGGTCTTTTGACCAAGTCAGTTACCCATTCGAACTGTTTCTTGCTACAGAGACATGATAAGAAACGTGAAGGATGTTTCACAATTTATTAATCTCGAAATATATTGAGTCATAGTCTATTTGCTTTTATTTACCAAGTTTCTAGATAATCGCTACTGGGTGAAGCACTTTCTCTTACTCTAATGATTATCACTATTCTAAAAAAAAGAAAAGCCCTCGAACAAACCAGTTATCTAACGACACTAATTGACAACTGTCATAAATTTTCCTTTTATGTAGATAATGTCACAAACTAAATAATAACAATAATAACGTGTTATTATTCAATCTATGATAATACTTACTTTTACATCATATTGATGCCAAAAGTCCCTATAAACTTACACGATACTTTACAAAACATAATAATATTACAATCAACACTGTATTTGGTATGAGATCAATGCCATTATTCGTAATGTAATTATTGTGAATAATATATGAATTTGAACATTGGTCTTTGAGGCTGTATCTCACATATAGTGTGCATTATAACAAAGAGAGACCAAAGACGGTTTCTGATCAACTGACGAAGTGGTATTTGAAAAAAGAAAGTTTATAAGGGTATCAACATTCTCAACCCCGATATCATCACATTTTAACTTTCAATATTTTACCTTTTCGATAAATACAAATCGTCTTCCTCAAGCAGCGTCTCGCAACCCTTTTAATCCTCTTACTACTTGTCTTCTGGCCGGCGACCCGCATACGTAATTTTCTTAGTTATGATAGGCGTTTTCGTGTTTTTCGTATTTCCGCAGTTGGCGTAGCATTCCGGAGGTTGTGGGTTCGATCCCAGCGGTCGACCATCCTGACTAAGGTTTTTCAGAATGGCAGCTTCAACTTAGGTCCTGGCCGACACCTATCCGAATCCTTTCCCTTCTCCTACCCCAGCCTGAGCCTTAGATGCCTAAAGACCATAAATACAATTCAATTCGTACTTTGCATGAAATATCCTCTCGAAGGCAGATCCTAAGTCGAAGGTGAATAGATGATAGTTTTCCATTGCTTTTCGTCGGATGAAGATGACATCCTACGGACGGGACCTACTGTTTAACGTGAGCTCCAAAACACTTGTGTCCGCACCGGGAATTGGACATAGGACCATGTTTTACCACTTACCCACTAAAAGACCTGATATTTAGATAATTTCAAAACTTGATTTCAATTTATTTTTGGTCTTTATGGCTCGCGATTGGATAAGGTAATGAAAAGGATGGGGGAAGGGCCAAAGTTAAAGGTACCCTCATCCCAGAATTTGTCGCGTATGACTTAGCAAAAACCTTGGAAGAAAATCAAGCAGGCCCCTGTTGGTTTCGAAGAAAGGGCCTATCGCCGCAGTAACAATCGTTCGCCATTAAATTCTATCCTCCGCAAGATCAAGCCAGTTTTTACAACGAGCATCTAACTCTGGAAGATCCCTTCGAATATTGTACTTCCCAACGACGTCTCTGTCTTTCCAACGGCCTCTTTCCCTTCGACTTACTAACCTCGATGGAATATAGCCTTCGTTTTCCCTCCATCCAAGCTATAATTATTATCTACAGATAAAACAATTTTCGTTTTATTTAATAATTATAAAACCAACAAGAACAAATCTTTAAAATTCGCTAGTTTTACCTTACAAAACCTTTGCTAAATTTATTTATTTTCACCTTTCACGACCCCTCTGCATGCGACCTATAAGTTGAGAAACCCTATTCTAACGTATAATTTTATTTTCCATAAACAAAGTTGATTTCCACTGAAGTTTATATAAATATTTTATTATTTTGGCGTGAGAAATGCGCTCTTTAAGTTTTCTACGGTCAATAACAATCACCCTGTATACAAAAAGATAGAGATTCTGCTGCAGTTTGTAAAAATTTGGAAGAATAGCAATTTCGTTTCCATGTATAACTGAAATATAACAGCTATCTAGAGATTTTAGACGAAGAATTCTAAGCCGCAAATGTCCAATCGACCTAATAAATTAAAAGGAAGTTAAAACTTGGATATGTTTATTAAGCTCTCCTGACGAAACTTTTAAAAGTCTCCATAAATACATGTTGTGTTTCAGTCGCCATATTGGAAAATGGCGGCCGAAGTTCGGTTTTATTACAATAACTTCAGAATGGTCAGAGTTATGGAAAAATGTAAAGAGTGAAAAAATATTCTTCATAAAAAAAGCAAATAATTTTTGCACAACACATTTTTCTCTACAACGTAAAATAAAAAAGTTATTCATAATATTAGTAAACACGTTTCCAATTTTCCACCATCCCTAAAGGCAATAAATGAATTCAATTCCGCCTCCCCCGCAAAATCAACTTGAATTTCCTGAGCTGTTTGTTTTGTCTTTTCAGTTTAATTTCTAATACGTTCATGTAAAATATTCTGCTACATATTCAATGATTTGGGATTTACTAGAGAACACTATTAGTACAATTTTAGTGGTTGAATTGGCAACACTGTGCTATGTTATTGTAGTACAGAAACAGTAATGGTAAGTTTTTAAGCCGACACTTCAAATCATAATTTTGAATGCGTATCTTTATGTTTTAGGAATTCCTGAGTCGACTGTATGGCGCTAGTTTCATCTTGCGCAAGCGCACCGTTACCGAGGTACAAGTACCCATAAACCGAGTAACCGAAATTTAAATTTCAAGCCGCCGCCGTCACTATTAGATTTCTGCCTTTATTGTTAGGTCGTAGATCTGAGAATTCTACGTTACTAAATCATGTCAAGAAATTGTAAAAATGTTGGCTCTAGAGCAAAACATTCTGGAGGCAAACTAGTCCCCAATTCGGTTCTCTGATCGGGGACTGCTTCAGACGGCTCCAAGAACAGGATTAAGAAATGCCTTAGAGTAGGAACGTGGATTGTACGAACCTCATACAAAACGGGCACTCTTAAGGTGGTGGGTGGTACGCTAGATTGAAAAGTATAGGATGGACATATTATTAGCGATAAAGAAGAAGTCTGGTGGGACGGTCAAGATGGCACTCGACAGGGCAAATACTCTTAATACTTAGGGGGAACTCAGTGACGTAATTTGATGGTTGCGCAGATAGAGAAACTACTAAAAGAGGAGAGCAAATCTATGAACAGCAAAGAAATAAAAAACTTATCAAGACATCATATTTAATGAACATACAGCAATCACTATCTCACAGAAACAACAAAAGAGATCTGATTCAATTTGTTGCACAAGTTTTGAAAGCCAAAGATTATTCTGTTCTACAGGGGCAGAGTGGTGCAGATACTGTTGTTATCGGAACTCTCTTTCCATTGTAAAAAGCAACAGTAAACAGGATATAGATTCACTTATGCTTGTAAGTGCTTTAGCTTCGGAAAATTTTGAAGGAGCAATGGTTTCTGAATACAGGAAAATCCATCAGCTTACGTTTAGCATCGAAATACAGAAATGGATTGTGAAGAAGGTTTCTGAAGATTTACTGTCCACTCAAGCCATGGCTGGATACATCAGCAGTACGCAAAAAAGGTAAAGTTAAAGGACTCATATTTCTTCAGAACCACGGCGAATTGATTAAGAAGAGACATTAAAAAAGTTCTTAAAATTGTACAGATGAAAATGAAATTCTCCACACGAGTTGTGATACTTCATGTATATTCGTATAGTAGAAACTTCTTTTGCATTTGCATGCTTTTCTCCGACCAAGAAGACCCATACAGAGTCTACTTGGAGGTCTAGAAATGGCTGGAAAGCTACTTGGAACCGACCAATTGGGGTTAGTCATGGCAAGGGGACCACTAAGACACCACCAAGAAAGCAGCTCCATTAAAACTTCTCAATCTCATTTCGTGCAGCTTCAAGCTAGGATGTGTCAAAAGATGCAAGTGCGCACATTCCGGATTGCTGTGCTCAGCGATACGTGGACAGTGCCAGGGTAATTATAAATTTAAATTTGATTGGCCTTTAGGCAACTTTTGGTTCAGGTTTGGAATGATAATGGATGAATTGGTGGAATGAAAAAGTGGGAGGAAATGGGACACACCCGAGACCCCCCCACACGGGTTTGTCCACCATAAAGCATACATAGCATGAGCAGGGATCGAACTTCGGACCCTACGCACCAGAGGTGAACAGTCTACCACCACTGAGCTACAGCGGCCCTATGTAATCATGAGAACTCATAACTTGAAATTCTATTTCACATCTCCAAGGGACATACAGCGTGTTTATGAACCACGCCGAAAAACTTCAGAAGGTGATTCCTCACATCAAAACAAGACGTTCGGTTTAATATGGAATTCACTTGAGATATCGACTTGGTGCAAAAGAATTATTGTTTCCTGGGGGAAAGCCACATTCATTCCGACTCACCTTTACTTCAGAGAATCTATGGGAATACACTACCTCCTTTGGGAAATCCCTTGCGCATCTATCATGCAATTTTGAAATATGTATTTTTGATTAGTGCAAAGTTAAAGTCTCTGACGGTAGCATAGCGCATCAGAGTTACTGTCAATAGTATTGGAAATATGAAGCTCCAAATTTAATTTTCCCACACTTTCGTCATCCTGTAGCTTCGAGACTGTGGACATTTTGAAAATTTGTCGCAGAAACTATCGTCTTCTTTTGATGTGAGAAATCATCAAGGCTAATAACCGAACAATTCTTATATGATTATTATACGATTCTTCTCAAAAGTTCTGTTTAAATTATGTATACATTCAATAAAATCTAAAACTGTTGATTTTTAATCCTGAATCCTGCGTAACTTTTTTAATTTTTTATTCTACAGAAAAATGTTTAATACGTAAAATGTTTGGTTCTTCATGAAGAATATTTTGTGTCTCTTTGTATTTTCTTATATGTGTAGTGGTTCTTAAGTAATACGCGAAAAACCTAAATATGGCCACTATATTCCAAGACGGCGGCTGGAGCACAAGCTGGTTTATGGGAACTTTTAATATTTTCATTAGTAGGGATCAACTTTCTTCTAATTTGTTAGGTCGAATTTCGTAAAATTCCTCGACTAATTTTCGGCAGATGCTTATTGACATCAAAACAAGAAAAAAAACCTGTTCAATATATTCTGAACCATACGTAGTTTTAGATTTTACAGGAACTCAACGTTAGTGCTACGTTATGTTACAAATGATTGGAATATCTCGATAAGCAAAGACGTAAACCGTATCGGATTAGTGAAATTTAATTTGTATGTATTTTAAGGCCTTTAGGCACCTATGGCACAGGCAAAGATAGGGTGGGGAGATGTGAAACGTAGACGGCCATGGCCTATTTTGTAGGTTCCATCCCGGTATTTACTGGTGTGACTAAGGAATAACTTATTCAGGATGGTTGACAGCTGGGATCGATCCCCGGACCTCCCGAATGCTAAGCCAACACTCTACCACTGAACCACTCCCGTTCATTTTCAGTACATCATGCTTAATACATAAAGAAATTTAATATTATGTTCCGCTATAAGTAATTATGAGGGCTCGAAGTTGGAAACCTTGATTTAAAAAAATAATTAAACTAAGCTTATATAAACCGTTTCTTTGTTCTTTTGGTATTCATCAGTCAATCTATATATTTGTGTGTAGGTGTGTCTCTGTATATTAAAAGCAAGATTGTATCTATAAATTTACACAATCCGGTCAAAATGTACTAATATTATGTTTTCTACTTTTCCTTGTAGGTAAGTTGCGTTTAGAAGTTCTTATGGTAACGAAGAAGTGTTAAACATGAATATCACGGTAGGTTAACAACTATTATTTGGGGGATTCATAGCCGAAATGGCCTGAGCCAAAGTTGTTTAAATTTAATTCAATTCAATTCTTTAATCAAAAGATATTGCTCTTGCCTGACATTTACTGATACACAATGTATCGTACTAAACAACGAGATGATCTCGATCTCTCCATTTATTATCACCATAATCTTAATGTTACGTGTCTAGATCTATTGCAATGCCCTCTTACAAAGGAGTCCAAGGTAAAACGGATGCAGTCAAAAGGTGTTGATTTATAATCGAAAGACTTACAATAGCTGAGTTCACATCGTCAGAAAATTGAATGTTTTTCTTTTCCTTCGACTTCAAAGGTATTATTCACCCAGAATTTTTATGTCACTGTACACTACTGACAAAACAACTCTATAGGCAGGCGTTTGAGAT
>JAGDQP010015785.1:0-41915 GCA_022664845.1 Lepisma saccharinum
TCGTAAAATTTTAACTCCCAGAGGAAAATATACTTAAATCCGTATGTATTGAACTCAGACATGTTCCAATTAAAGTTATTTAAAGGTCTACAACAACTTTTTAATAGCTGACGCCTCCCGTTTAGTCCCTTACTTTACAAAAGACTATTTATCACCGATTCTAATCTAGTAGTAATTAGTTTCACCTTATAGCTGATTAAAATGTAATAAACAAGCTTCTTATGTTAGGAATTATTTATATCAGTAATAAATTAAATAAAAATGTCAATTATTAAATCTAAGAAAAAAGAAAATGTAAGAGTCCACACCATTTTCGCAGGCATAGTAAGTCGAGAGCAAAAGGGATGTTCAACTGCTACCAACAGTAGTGATACAACTGAACGAAATGAGGAATCGTTACGGCAAAACGGTGACAAAGGCAAACGACATAAGGAATCGTTAACATCGACTCCAATCAGTGTTGGCATCTAGAATCTAAAGAGTCGCTAGAATGCGCTAAATGAAAGTTCGAAAACCGCCAAATATCGCGCTAAAAAAATATACGTAAAACATGTTTCGTTTTCTTCTTTAAGGGGAACCAAAAACATGTAAAAGAAAGGTGTTCATTTTTTATCAAGACATACTTGTTGAAAAAGGAAAGTTGAATATTTCAGTTTTGAGCGAAGAATACATACTTTATATGAAAAAAGACAAGTCAACTATCTTGTTATCATGTCATTGTCTATGGAAAATATATTCAGCAAAAGTTCTCTAAAAGTAAAATTAATATATAAACCCCTCAAAAAAGTTTGTCTGAAAGAAACACTGGTTTCCATAACCAAAATACAGGTTTGTATTCTTCTATAATGTGATTAGAGATACAATTACTTTGAAAGATCATAGAGTTTCATAAAACTACTGCATTTATTTTGTGTTCAGCTACAGATATCAATGTAATTTCAAGTGCTTTAAGGACATTTCGCTTACACCTTCAATCAAGCTCAAAACCTCTCTGTTATAAAGCATGTTCAATTGTATATCTCCAATCGAATTAAATACAACTTCAAACCTTGATAGTTCAACAAAATATACTGAAAATTTATGTCAGTGTTATAAGCTTGTATTCCTTATGTGACGGCATGTAATACTGTCCAAACCAGCACCAGTATTTTTCTTGTGCTATTTTTGCTTCTACGTGCTTCACGGTGAATAGTATTCTGTGTTGAAGAATTTCCTTGAAAATGATCTTAGTCATCAGCTTGCAAATCTGGAAATATGATACTATACTATTCGTCAGTGTGAAAATTTACTCTAGATGGTCATCTCAAAGTAGTGGATTAAATCGATTCCAATATTTAGTAGGATGTGCAGTGTCTCCGACTCGCAATTTTATCTGTTGTCCCACTTTGTAAGCCTTTAGATAATTTCATACTAATTTTTGTAGTTGACGATGTATTAACAGTATTATTCGCAGACCAACTATTTTCGCACAGATAGCTATACAAAATCATATATTTAAAACGTTCTTTCATTTATGAGTTCTTCAAATATATTTAGTCATATTCTCAATCTGTGTCAAGTATTTTATAACAATTTGTGAGAAGTTCAAAACGTATTATTTACTGAACTTTGGTACAGCGATTCGTTTCAATTAAGATAGAATGTGAAATATGCAGGCTATTAATATTCTGCAAATATCTTTAAACAACCTACTATAGATTACTTGCTTATAATTCATAACACTATAAGCTATGTAACTCCATAGAAACCTATACTGCACATCTTAATAACTGTTGCCTTAAAGTCAACTTCCTCAAAATAAAACAAAAAATCATTGTTTTATATTTTTTAGGAAAAACCTTAATTGTATATGACATGTTTTAAGCAGTAATTCTTTTGCACATTTCACAGAAAATTTATTCGCGTCCCTTCTGATAAAAAATATTTCAATTTCAACAAAATGCAACCTTGATCGAGAAATTAAGTGTTGGCAACTTTTATTCCAAAATCATTTGCTTTCACTATTTCGAACTTTAGCGGAAAAGTAAATATGATTAAACAAGAAAAATAATTCTGTATTTACCTTAAATAAAATAAAATAGTATATCATGCTTTTATTAGTATAGTAAAGAATTTCACTCTAAAACTCTGGTAAAAGACTGGAAAATACGAAGCGCATCGCGTCAGTTATTGTATATGAAGTTTTAGTGTTACTTGAAACTATTATTTTTGATAACAGTTTAACGAATAGAAACAGTGATTTGTAACAGTTATATGTATATCCATTTTCAGACTGTCATTTAGAGTAGAAAATTAAAGAAATTCTCAAAAAAATGTTTGCTACAAAATATGTTTAAAATGTGTTTCAAAGGGTGTACAACAATATATTAAAATTTGGTGGAACAAAATTTTTAGTGCCTTTCAACTTTTGGACTTTGCCAAAATTTCAGGAAAGTGGAACTGAAAAAAATCAAAAAATTCTGAAAAAATATTTTAGATTGTTATCAAAGCATATTGTTCAAATATACTAACAATAAAGTTTAACGAGTTCTCTCAGTGCTTGGCAGTCATACACTTGCATGAAAAAATATGGGAGTCCTAAAAATAAAAAAAATAAAAAGGGAAGTGTCTCTTATACGCACATGTACTGTGAGTATAATATCCGTGTTTACAGTTGTTACAAAAATATTAAGTTAAATTTCGTATGAGTCTATCAGTTGTAATGCTTTAAAGTAATATTTGAAATTGGTCCGGCACAAAAATGCTTCCGTTGTATTCGTTAACACTCGGGTATTTCTTAGTAAAACGTGATTGAGTTGGGACACTTACTTCCGAATCTCTGTGATATTTTAAAAATTATTATTATCATTATTATTTAAGATGCGTGTTCTATATTTTTATTCCTGTTTCATGTTAATCATTTAGCGTCCTAAGTCTAATGCAGGCTATGGCATACGTATTTCTAATTTTATAATCAGAGAAAACTAAATTTTTATCTTATTCATAGTCACAAAGACAGCGTGCCGGGTTCAAATCCCGCGTTTGACAACAAAATTACTATTTTTGATTTCTATTGTCCATGTAAAATGAAGTTTCCACTGCCAATTTCTACAGGAAATAACATGTTTCCCTCCCTCCACGACTATAAAAACTATGCATGAGAACCACCTTTGTAAACACTGACAAGTAATATTTTCAATATCATGATGAGTTAAACTTTCCTGAAGGCCATTTATAAATCTCAATCAGGTGTATCTATATAGAAAGTTGTCTGGTTTTAAAGTGTTGGATACTTTCAAATACTATAGATACAGTTGATTACGCTTAACTTAGATAAAACACATGAGAAATGAAGTAACAGTCAAACTTGCCTTAAGGCCATAAATAAATTTGAATTAGCTATGTCTATACAGAAAGTTGGTTGGGTTTAAAATAATGGATATTTTCAAATATGTTAGAAACACTTGACTATGTTATAGTTTAATGAAACACATAAGAAATAAACTAGCACTCAAACTTGCCTAAAGACCATAAATAAATTTGAATTAGCTGTGTCTATACAGAAAGTTGTCTGTTTTAAAACAATGGATATTTTCAAAAATGCTAGATACACTTGATTACGCTTAACTTAGATAAAACACATAAGAAATGAAGTAGCAGTCAAACTTGCCTAAAGGGCATAAATAAATTTAAATATATATATACAGAAAGTTGACTGATTTTAAATTGGTGGATATTTTCAAATATATAACCAGCATTTCTTTGGACTATAGTTCGATTAAACACGTAATAAATGAAGTGATTCAGGAAAAATATTTTCCTGTCTCCCATACTGTTCCTAGCTTCACAAAAATATTTAGTTATTGCGCTTTAAACAGACGCCATAAACGCCGCATGGGAAATGTGAAGCCACATTTTCTTGCCCTATGATACAGACACACACGTATAAAAAACTGCGTGTACCGCCACGTACAAATGCATTACAGTAAAATATTAATTGTGCTGGTCATATAATTCGTAGTTCATAAGTGTAAAAGAAGTGTATTTTTTATGAATCTTATCTCAAAATGCATATACACTAAGCTATATTCTTTATTTTAAATAAAGTTTCTCGTGTAAACTATTTTTATGACCAATCATCATCATATAATCTTCATTCCGCCACTAACTAACATGCCAAAAGGTCATAAATAATTTTTATTTAGCACTTCCCATTTCAGCCTGGCCAAAAATATATATTATTTCATTAGCAAAATGTGATTGAAATTTTAACTGATTGTATTTTTAAGTGAAGTCTACAATGATCTACCACCCTGTTCACAAATCAAATATTATTTATAAAATAGAAAAAAATCAGTTCGGTCAAGTTTGATTTCTAGCCAAATAATTCTATAGCTGAAGTAAATTTATAATCCAAAGAATAAAGTCACGTGATTTCACAAGTGATCGTGCCAACTGATAATCTTCAAGGAGTCAGTCAATTGCAATTACCTAAAAAATAGACAAATATACTTAATATCTATATACAAGTTGTATTTCAAAGTAACAAAATCATGCTGATAATTTATTAGAATGAACAGGAATTCTATGCGTAATTTCAATTTTGGGGGGGTGGCTAGTATATTTTATTAATTGTTTGTGTCTGGAAGTGATCAATATATTAAAATTTAAAGCTGTCGTCCACTCTCCAAAGAAGTAAATATTTAAAATGAACAGGAATTCTATGCGTATTTTCAGTTTTCGGGGGTGCCTAGTATATTTTGTTAATGGTTTGTGTCTGGAACTGAACAATATATTGAAATTTAAAATTGTCGTCCACTCTCTTCAAAGAAGTAAATTATTAGAATGAACAGGAATTCTATGCGTATTTTCAGTTTGGGGGGTGCCTAGTATATTTTGTTAATGATGTGTGTCTGGAACTGAACAATATATTAAAATTTAAAGTTGTCGTCCACTCTCTTCAAAGAAGTAAATTATTTGAATGAACAGGAATTCTATGCGTATTTTCAGTTTGGGGGGTGCCTAGTATATTTTGTTAATGGTTTGTGTCTGGAACTGATCAATATATTGAAATTTAAAATTGTCGTCCACTCTCTTCAAAGAAGTAAATTATTAGAATGAAGAGGAATTGTTTGTGTATTTTCAGTTTGGGGGTGCCTAGTATATTTTGTTAATGGTGTGTGTCTGGAACTGATTAATATATTAAAATTTAAAGTTCTCGTCCTCTCTCTTCAAAGAAGTAAATAATTAGAACGAATTTCCAACGAGTGTGTAAGAAATATAAAAAAACTAGAATTTACCATTTATTTGCTAAAAATCTTGGCTTCCCACAGACCTCTTTTCCAATGAAATCCAACCAATAATTCTCAGACAGGGTTAAAAGCTTAAGAAGGTACACATTAGACTATAACTGAAAATATAATTTAATTTCTGAACACTGCAAATCTTTTGCTTTCAATCTTAAACAAATAATATAAGGCACTGTTAAATCCCAATTGGTTCATTTAAAACTTCAGATGAAAGCTGCCTATAGGCAGAACATCAATCATGATTCCCTCAGTCTACATTAATAAAACTGTAGGCAATCAAATTCTACTTTCATCAAACTATTTCTATATTTTCCTAGGAAGGTATTCATTTCACATTATTGAAATTGTTCCATCTCTCCCCAGATATATCAAATTTTATTTAAAAACTTTCACAATTGCAAACAATTCAGTGGGCCAGCAAGCGGTCATTTCCAAAATTAGTTGTAGGACATTAAAAGTTGATAAATATCTACTTACTTTTTTCTCAAATGTTGTAACAGAACGTCCAACTTAAACGCAAACAATATACAAAGACTTCTCAAACTGAAAATAGAATCAAGAATAGTGTTATAGGATTCGATCACAATGCTTACATAATTTCAAGTTCATTCTAGAACTTTCCTCGCGAAACATAAACAAAATAGTTTCTATTGTTATTATCTTCTAAAAGGATACCTTGTCTTCTAGCAATCACAAATTTTAAGGCATTACCTTCTCAACTCATATTTAGTTTAAAAAAATGCAGCCGGCCGTTAGCGACCCTTGTTAAAACATAAATCTCATATCTGATCTTTCCAAAAATGGTTTCCAAACAAACATTTTTTTTCTAATCCCCTAATATGACCAGACGGCGAAAGTTTCTTCTCTCAGACTGTAAGACGCCTGAAATAATAAAAAATATTGCATTTACTTGTAAACTTGAAACTATTCATACAGATAGAGAAAAACAAGGGTATTATCAAACAGACTGCATGTCACTTTCGTCAACAAAATATCCCAAATTGACCGCGCGTAAATATGTCTCCAAGTAACTGGTGCCTACACTAATTCTTAACTCTGATAAAATCTGTTTACAATCACAAACTTTGTAAATACGAGACTTTAAAAACATTGGACTTTCTGTCGCTAATGAAACCGTTTCACTAGAAATAGCGAAATACTTTCACCATAGTCGTAAATAAAGATCTTTTTCCAGAAGTTTCTTCAGTATACCAGTGCGAGAATTCTATTGGTCGCACAAAGACTTATTTGTTAAGAGCTGTTAGTGTACCACAAATATTCTGCAGTGCGTGTCCTTCCTTCAACCACGATACATTATAAAGCATGAATTCTACAATATTTCTTAATAAAAGTTAGCAAACGAATAAAATACAATCTAATATATAATACCAAGTTTCACAAGCTGGGAATCAACGGTGCCGACGATGGATTCTTTCATCGTTTGCAAGCCGGTCAACAAATGATGATGATTCCATAATATTTCTTAATAAAAATTATTAGATTAATAAAATATATTATATTACCATATGTTCCATAGTTTTCTGCGATACCGGGTTTCGCGGCCGGGTAATCGACGTGGGGCGGGGACCACAAGTAATAAAATAACAACCGGTAAAATTTAAAATATTCCATTTATTCATAATTCATTCATTGATTCATATCTCTTCTTCCTCTGGTTCAATCTTAATGTAACTATAGACACCTATAGCAACAATATCAAATATCGAAAAACAGCCTCAAGGCCATATAATAGCAGTAGTAGCATAAACAACAAATTTGTTCACATATTCTACTTGCCGCAATAAACCAATGCTTTGTCAATGTCTTTATCCTTCTCGTAGTGCAACATAATCTTAAGTCATATTACCCAGTGGATTGCTTTCTGACGGCGATACAGCCTGTTGTTACGTGCTGCTATATCTTTTGTTGGCAATAATTAATTTAATTTACCAACTGAAAATCATAGTCGTATGTTTACACAAGATGTAAATAATAAATAATTATTTCCTGCGCACTAGCAATGTTGCGTAACTAGCTACTTGTATGTCGAAAAATATTTACTGTCAATAATTTTTAGTAATTCGCAAATGCTAGTCTTTTCGAAATCAACACACACTGGTAACGCTGCTTGCTTGCTACCGTAAGTTTATTGTTGCCGTAACTTTTAAGGGAAAATTTCATTTGTTGTCATTATGGAAAATTTTCTAGTTTTCAGGAGTTAACTAGATATCTCTGGTAGTATCGGCATAAGTGGGCTAGCGGTGCCCTTGTTGGTCGCCTACACAAGTGAATAATCGCTTGTTAAGATTAATCAATGGAGCACATCAGTGGTGGTCGGTGACGTAATAGATATGCCACTTCAGTACTCTTTATTTGTGTGCTTGACAGTAATAACTGATAAGCATGAGACACCACATTCTAAAAAATCATTTTTACGTAAAAGTTATGTAGAGTAAGCGAGAAGATATCTATCTGTCTTGGCAAGCGAGCTTTCCCGCGGGGCTGGAAATATCGGTAAATATGATACTCGGCCAACAATAGCAGTGTGCGCTCACGATTTTGTTCGCAAACGGGCATCAACCAAGTTGACTTGTCCCCGACCCCAAATTGGCTTACGCCGACACTGAGTTGTGCAATAGTTGGGAAATTATAGTAGATTTGTCGTTTATTTGGAGTTTGATCGTTGGCATAATGTTTTTTTAACCTACGTATTTTTGGTGGAAACAAAATAAACAAGTTTCCAGATTCAACAACACTTTCCCGGGAACCCGAAAAATAATTTCGAGAACCTGTCATTGAAAATCGCTTGCTTAAGGCAGGGACGTATCTACAAGTTGGTTTCACGGTGACCCGGCGCCTTCGGAGGGGAAGTCCGAGGTTTATCTGTGTGTGAAATTTACGTAAAATGCATATGATTTTGCAAAAATAATATACTAATTTTACTAAAAGCATTCGGAATTCGGGGCGAGTCCGGACTCCCACCCACTAAATTATAAAAGGCTTAAGTAGTTTGAAAATTCCTCTACACGGACACATTACTCAACATGTCAAACGTTTGGAAACCGTTGCCCTAAACTAATAGGCTAGTTTGCCATCACGATGAGTCAAAAGTTTGTAAGAAAGGAGAGTTTTGTTTATCCATCCAACAAACATTTCAAGAAATCTTTCACTTTCTATTAATGAAGCAAGGTTTTGAGAAACGTTAGTAAATCTGACGAGATGCTCTATAATTAAAACACTTGATTAATATCTGCTCTGATTGCACTGTATGCATACTTGAAATTAAAATAACTGCATCGATCATATAGTTTGTTCAGTTACTAGCAGAGGGCAATGATGGTCATTAGTAAATTAGATGCTTTCTAACTTCCTGAAAAATTGTCTCATTTGGCATTCATTTATCAGTTCGAATTTACAGAACCGAAGTTGAATCACATTATTTAAAGAAACAAATGTGTCAATAAAATACAATTGATCCTCATCTACATCTTTAATAATTGCTGTCTTCATTATATTCTTTAAGTATTTAATTTATTACCAGAACCTAAAATTACAAATTCCCGTTAGGTTACAAAAAATCCCTTTGTGGGGGAAAGACGAGGGAACTTTACAACTTGCTGGGAATTTTGGACTTAAATTTTTTTCGTAGCAAAATTTAATTTTATTGTATATTACCCTTGTTTGGCAAGAAATCACGACAATATTTTTCACACAAATACGTTACGCTATTCTGCTTATCATTACATGTCAGTGAATTTATATGATGCTTCAATATATTTATTTTTGAAAGAAGAAATGTCAGCTATAGATATGCGACAATCTTTATGTCCATAGCTGTACCAAAGTAGGAAGAAGAGTGCGAATTCACTTTGGAAGAATGCAAAGCCAGCTTTGGTTCCGAAGCCACGAAGGAAGTGGTCCAATTCTCCAAGATTCTTGCGCTGGACTTCTTGAAGAGGAAGCCACAATCATCCAGTAAGACTAAAAAACTAAATACACATTGTCAAAAAGCGAAAAAGACACTATAGAAGGACAAGTATGCTGCAACCTAGACATTCCAGAAGGGACATTAAATAAGGCGTTTTTGAAGTCTTGAAAAACCACATGAAGTAAAACTACAACATAAAACCATCGCCTCTCTGCAGGGCCAACAAGACATTCTGAAAAGCGAAAACTGCTGCCTTTCACACAAACGAAAGCTTGTAATAAATTAAAATGATTTCCAATCCAACAATTTTAAAAAGTTGCATAGAAAAAAAAAAAAAATCAGACCCAGCATTATATAAGTTAAAAAAAATTGACAACACACAATTCACTTTGTTTATTACAAAACTATAATAATGCTTTTTGTTTTCTACTGTACTGAAGATGTATATCTATCTATCTATATCTATCTATAGATATCTATATCTATCAATATATATATTGACAGATAGAAGTCATGTTCAAAACAATACTTGAATATTGATTTGCTGATGTCATATTAATATTTCCTGGGATGGAAGAATAACTAAAATTCTACATAGACAATTACACAACAAATGCACGAGCATTTGAGTTCACACTTGTATCGAGCCATAGTGCTGTTACCGCCCATAAAATTCATTTTATCTTAACTTACCAAAGTAGGATTCAATTTATGAATATTACACTAAGGAAGAGACTGAATATAACAGAGAGAACCACAGGACACACCGCTAATCGTATATAAGACGCCGAAGAAGTTGAAACAGTAACTAACACAAGCTGCTTTCACATAAAACAATTCACGGATCTACAGCATTTAACTAAAAAAAAAAGAAGTAATAACTCAGCATAGTTAACAGCATATCAAAATACATAAACAAAAGCGAGAAACATGAAATCGGTCGTTTTAATGGCCTAATCCTATGAGCCTCAAGATAAATGACAAGGTAGAAAACATAAAACTAAGAACATTAAATTTATCAATTGATGGATGGTACTACAGAATTCAGAGAATATAGACACTAGCAAAGAAACCAAGAGAGTACTAGGTAACCTCAGTCCGAAAAAAAGGAAAATGGTGACTCAATAATTAACGTACCAAAGGTCAAGCAACAGAGATGTCGAACGAAAGCAGGAGGAAGACCGCAAAGGTTAAAACGTTCTAAACCAAACGAAGTAAATTAAAAATAAAATAAATTGTCAAACGAATGAGTGAAACAAATATATCTGAAAGTAGAGTTTAAAGTGATAAATCAGGAAACTTATAAACTCGTACAGAAATCCACTTAGAAGCCTTTGGAACCTACTTGACGGAAGATATACGCATAATGTACACGTCCACAAATAAACAAATTAAAGCCAGCTATTCTATATAGTAAACCGACACTTAACGGGAGGAGTACACAAAGTGTATACAACTACTAAAACACGAAAGGAGCCAGAGAAAGGCCTAGATAGTGAGCATATACGGTAAACTGGCAGGTACAAAGACAAATCTTTACATACTGACAGGATACTTACATTGGAGGTTAATCCGCTACAGTCGTCAATGAGATAACATATGTAAGTGGAGAAAATTTAAAACTGGAAAATATGTAAGGTTGTGGGAACGGAAGGTTCGGGTTCCAAGCCTCGTTAAACACAGACATGTACAGGATAAAATGATTTCTAATTAATAAAGCTAGGTGCTAGAAAGTCACAGAATAGCAGTTCCAATGTACTTTCACAAGATAAGAGAGCTGTATTTCCAAAAATCGGGTTTTTGTAGTGGCCATATTGGAAGATGGCGGCCATACGTGTTTAAAATTAAATCTGGAATGGCCCTATGTCTTATTTAGAATATGTTATGCCAAGTTTCATGCTTGTATCAAAAGTGCACGATCCCTTAATATATATATATATATATCCGCTATTAGTACCGTACACATTTTTTTTCTGTAATTTTTACCCTGTCGTGTGATAATAAACGCCCTAAATTTCGTACGATTCTCTTGCTCCATTATGAAAAGTAGTTATTAACTTTTCAGAGTTACTTCCTTTTAGTCATTCATCTGGTTATTGTCTACTAAAGGTATTTACGGATATCTTTTGTGGCGTTCCCATATTTGAGTGACATCTGCAGTTAAAATTTGAAACACTGTGACTATTAGAGTAGGCTGTACCACGTAATGAACAGGACGTAGATAAAACAGCTGTAAATTTCAGAGTAGTTGGCCCGGATTTTTAAAGTGATATTTGGTCAGCCTAATTATAGGTCAATTACATCAATAACCTATAATTTTTATATCCTTTACGAGCATAACTTTTATTATCCAAAACTTGAGTTCAGGGATACTTAAAATAATGTTGTCGAGCATACCCCAAGTACCAGAGGTCTGATGCAATATGTGGGATTTCTGTTGGGATTTCTTTTCTGGTATTTTGTAAAATATTTTACTGGATTCGGATGTGGGTAATAAATCAGACATAAATCATTATCTATGTTTATGTAGCTCCTTGTGGTATAACTTATAATTTATTCTTGTTCTTTTATTAGACAGAAGTTCAAAAACAATATTTATTTTATAAATAATTACTTTTGCGTCAACGTCCAATTTTATTTACCGTTTTCCTGGATGCCTGTGCAGGTAGAGACCCAGTATATTGCTGTTCCCAAGCTCCCACAATAATGTAAAGACGGCTCTAGTATTTCAGATACATTTAAAGATGATTTTATGCCACCAAATTTCAGACAAAATAAAGTTAGAAAGATCTGTATATTGACAACTTCCTGTTGTATATTTTTGTTTAATTTCTAAGAGATCGATAGGCATCTGTGACTGAAGTTAGTTACACATCAGGGGAATTATTTATCAGCGAGCACTTACTCTGGAAAAGGTTGGAAAGGTTTAAGTCAGGAGACCCTGGAATTCACTTGGTGGGACTGAATTAAAAAAAAAATACAATTACTTCCATGAGCAGGATGAATCCGCCCCACCTGCCACCTTCCCATAATAGCGTTCATTCCATAATAGCATTTGTAACCACTGAATCACTGGTGCTGAGAGCTTGTGTTATATACTTCCTGGGTCCTATGACATGTATTTGTATTTTTGATTTATTTGTTAGTTTGGTGTTTAGCACGTCATGTGACAATCAAAGGTGTACTTACAAATCAAATTGAATTATAGTATTTGTGTTTGTGTATCCATATGAACCACTAGCATTTGCAGTCATATTCTTTATGTCGAATCTTTCTGGTTTAATTTTAACTTACTATTATGTATACATCAAACTATTGCTGTTAGCGAAAAATGTAATTTGGTTATTCGTCTTTGTGTATCTGAGACTGGCATTGTTATATACCGTGCATATGTTATAGCTGAACAAAACAAGGTAATTATGGTATTGAGGTGAACGGAATAGCGTTCAGAATACGATACACGGATGAACAGTTGCTACCAATTCCTTCCGTTTTACAAGCCTCGAGCGCTTTCATCTCCGCAGTGGCCTAACTTTGTTAGATAACCCATTTAGAATCATTTGAACGCCTGATGGAAAATAAAATTGACGCACGTAGTCATGTTAACGTAATGAAGCTCTCTATACAAGAGGTATATGGAAGGGGATTGTCTCTCATTCAGCATCTTGTTACGCGGAGCAATTGACACTTGTGCCGATCTGGCATTCTGTTAAATGCAGAATAACTGCTCCCTTGTTTCTTCCATGCTTCTTTTTTTATATATATAATTTGATCTACTCTTTTTTTTTTTTTAATTTGCCCTTCTGTTGAAAGAGTAGCATGGAAAAAATGAAGAAAAAGTACAATTTACTGTTTCTCGTTCGTGATCTCTTATTCACTGATTCATGGACTGCTACACTTCATACTAAGGCAAGCATATAATGTCAAGCGAATTGTGCAATTATTAAGAGGCAGACAGAGCGTCCATTGAACCGTATGCTCATCAGGAATGTCCGTCCTATTTTACCTATCGTACGAGTGGGGGAATTCTATATCCTGCGATCAGCTTTTTCATTTTCACCAAGGTTTTATAACGAATTTTTCTCAATTCTCATTGGAGAGAGTTTCTGATTTTAATGTCTTCCTTTCATATAAGTTTTCTACATCTTTTTCTTTTCATTTGTCTTTCAGGTGCATCAACGCGGGGGCAGATTTCCTAGAAAGTGAACGCTGCAGGTAGAACCGTTTGTATTTAGAACGCATGTACTAATGCTACTAGTACTATGACTATAACATTTGTATTTGTGTATGCAATTGTGCGTGTCCACTCCACTGTCCAACGTATGTGTTTGTTCTTTTCTCCACCATGATTAAGTACTTTTGAACTTCTTTTGCCTCATGATAAGGAACGTGTTTCACTAGTTCTTTATTTTGCAGAAAAGTTGAAATGCATGTATTTGAAGTGCGAGTAGTAAACGCGGAATTATTTTTATCTTGCTCAGACGCAATAACTTCTACGAATTTTACCTATAACATAAATTGAATGCTTCAGATGCATTATTCTCAGATCACAAAACCCAAATTTCTTGTTAGGTAACATATTAGCTCCAATAGTCTATATTTTATTCTGCTTGAAATGAATTTGAATTTGTTGATAGCCTTTAGGCAACTTTGACTTATGATGAAATTCATTTTAAAATTATTTTCCCACCTTCATTTCTAAGTAAGAGAGGTAACCAAATGTATTTATATTCATATGCACTCAGGGAAAATGAAAATGCCCTACCAGAAAAACGTATGAATTTGGACTCAATTTTCCACGTCTGTTTCCACTCCTATTTCTGTTAGCAGTAAACGATCAAATGCACAATTGGATTAGAGGCCTTGACGTCCAATTTCGCACCCGTTGTTAAATCTCGAAATCCTTTCGTCCTCACGCAGTAACCCCAAGTCATTGTAATCTTTCAGCAACAATGATAAGACCCGAAAAGCCTGACATAATTTTTCAAATAGTTCTTACGTACTTTATGGCTTACGGAACTCGCAAGCTCATCTCCACAGTAACAAACGTTCGCCATTGGATTCTACTCTCAGCAAGTTCAAGCCAGTTTTCGTCACATACACCTACTTCTCGAAGCTGCCTTCTAATATTGTCCTTCAGACGACGTATCAGTCTTCCCAGTGCTCTGTCTCTTTCTCTCTGCCTTTCCAGCCAAGATGAAATATAATCGATTCTTTCCCCATCCGACCTCCATAACCTGCTCACCTTAGTCATCGCGATTTAATCATGAGGTGAGTGGTACACTCCGTGGAGTTCCTCATTATGCAGTCTCCTCCATTCTCCAGTAATCCTTCCCCGTTTCGACCTGTATATCTTTCTCAAAACCTTATTTTCAAGTACACGATATTTATGTTAATCTGCTAGGATCGTACTCCCAACTTTCGCAACCGTATTACCAGGAGAATAATCGTTCTGTATATTTTTCACATCAGTTTTCTTGCTATTAATTGCTATGTTAGGAGTTTCTAGACTGAATAAAAAATGCGTTTCCCGATACAAAGTTACTATTTATTTATGTCGTGACCTCGTTTTTGCTTGTTACCTGTACTCCCAAATATTTAAGCTTGTTTATTTTATCTCCTCATTCTTAATTGTTAAGTATCTACTTCCTTCATTCCCATTGTTTCAACTTATCATATATTTCTTTTTCTATGTTCACCTGCAGGCCTGTCTCATCGCAAGCTCCTGCTAAGGTATCAATGTTAATTTGTAATTCGTCTATATCGTCCCGTATTAAAACTACATCATCCGCGTACAAGAACAGTTGGTTCAAGCTATTCAGTGTTTGTCCGTTTTTCATTCCTCATTTCTTTCCAGAATCGCATTTTAACCCAAAGTTAAGCGGTAGTGGTGACAAAGCATCACCGTGTTTCAATCCGCTGCGAATCTCAAAACTATATGACATATTATTACCTATTTGTACTCTGGTTATGCGGTCTCTGAGACACATCCTCAGTAGCTGAGCAAGTTTTTAGGAATTCCAAATCGAATCAAAATATTGTATAACTTTTCCCTTGTGATAGAATCATATACTTTCTTAAAATCAATGAATAGCTGGTGAACAGTTCCATTGTATTCCTTTTTCTTCTTTAAGATTCATCTCAACGGGAAAATTGGTCCAATATGAATCTATTTCTTCAAAATTAAAATTGGTGACCTCCAATTAATTCACACTTATACTGGAGGAGCAACCTGCATCTCGCTCGCTATCAATGTTAAGTAGATGCCTGCCACGCCTCAGTCGCTTGTGACTGGAAATCAATTAAAACTTTAATTTCATTGCAAACTTAATTATGTGTATATGCAAATTTCTTTATAATATTGTTTAATTTTGTAAAGTTATATATCATCATCATTATCATATTCAGCTGTTTTCTATCCACTGCTGGATGAAGACCTCTTCCTTTTCTTTCCACATACCTCAGTCAGCTGCTTTCCTCATTCGTGTAGCTCCTGAGAAACGTTTGATTTCATCCACGCATCTTGCATTTGGACGTTGTCTCGGTCGTGTCTTTTCTCTAGGAATCCAGTGTAAAACATTTGTCGTCCATCTTCCATCTTTTCGTGAAGCTTTGTGACCGGCCCATTCCCACTTTTTCTTCTTCGCAGTTTTGATTACATCTTCTACTTTTGTGCGCGAATCCATTCATTTCTCTTCCTGTCCCTCCTAGTTATTCCTAGCGTGTATCTCTCCATTGCTGTTTGTGTGACCCTTAATCTTTGAGTCATTTGCGCATTCAGTGCACAAGTTTCACAGCTGTACATCATTAGAGGTAACACACATTGATTATAAACTTTACGCTTAAGACACATTGGTGGTTTGCTTTTAGAAATAAAGTATAGTCTTCCAAACGAACTCCACGCCATCTTAAATCTTCTATTTATTTCATCAGTCAACTTGAAACTCCAATTTTCGAGCTGCCGCAGGTAAACATACTCATCAGCTATGCCTATTTTCTCTCCGCTAATCTTTATTTCCCTCTTTGCAGCATGTTGATTGTATATGACTTTTGTTTTACTTAAATTCATTTGGTGGCCTATTTTCGGAGCCTCATTACACAGCTCTTCCATTGTGGTTTGTAGTTCTTCTGCACTTGAAGTAAACAAGACTGTATCATCAGCAAATCGTAAGGTGATGGAAGATACTCGCCAATAATCTTTATTCCAATGCATCCCAGTTTAAATTTTGGAACTTTCTCTCCAGGAAAGCTGAAAATAAGTTTGGAGAAATTGAATCTCCTTTCCTTACCCCCTTTGCTACTTTGAATTTTTCAGTTTCTTGACGTAGTCTAATGACAGATGTGGCAGTCAAGTAAATGTTTCGTAGTAACTTGATGTATTCACTTTGGATGCATTGATGTTCAAATGATTTAAGTACTGCTGCCAAGGAGACCGAATCGAAAGATTTTTCAAAATCTATGGATCCAATGCACAATGGAAGTTCAGTTCATTAATCCTTTCCATAACTTTATTCATTGTTTGTATGTGGTCCATTGTGCTAAATCCATGACGAAATCCAGCTTATTCCCATCCCTGGTTAAAATCTAAGTTCCGTTCAATACGATTGAAAATAACTTTGGCGAGCATTTTGTATAGAGATGACAACAAAATTATTTGTCTGTTGTTCCCGACCCGTCCTTTGTCCGTTTTCATTTACAACAAAATGATAACAGCATTATTCCAACTTGACGGTATTTCTCTCTTCCTCTGACACATTGAGAATGATTTGGAAAGTTCCTCTTTCAGTTTTTCACCTCGCCATGTAAACATCTCTGCTGTGAGTCCATCTACTCCGGGCGATGTTCCGTTCTTTATCCCTCGAAGTACTTTATTGGGCGTTCTGGGGTTTTCCTTTCTCCCTAGCAAGAACTCCAGCTATGCTAGTAACCAGCAACTCCCAGTACTTGCTCGAAGGCCTCGAATACTTTCTATCTTAACTCGGAACGGAAGTAGGACAGGATCTGATGACACTAAATATTCCTGCCCGGAATTAGTTTTATTTGCAAGTTAGTAATACCCAACGGCGTGCATCAGTCCCTCCTTTCTACCATTAATTCTGATCTGGAATAATATATTTCGACTTACTTTTCATAGACAAGGGAAATAGCATAAATCAATTCAGATACTCCGATTTTTTAGAAAGTAGGATAAACATATATTGTAATAAGAAACTTTTAAATTTGTACAGTATTTTCTCCGGAGATTCACTGGTACGTGAGTTCGACGACACAACGAGTTCTCCCACACCAAATTTCTCTTCTTATACGTAAGATTTAAACTGACCAGACTCGCAACCTCCCACGCAATGGCATTAACTTCAGTGCCTGATATTACTGAAAATCCCTCAAAGTGAATAACTGATTCTTTAGGCGATTTCAGATTTCATTTACACATTAATGGACGGATGCCTAACGTTTAGCGTAAAAAAAGTAGGGTCTGACTTCGTTTGTCGGTTCCACCAGGCTACGAGTCCCAGTTCCACTAGAAACAAGTGCTGCTAATATCCCGGTGTCTACGAATACCCCTTGATATTGTGGCGTAGCACTGGGAGTAAGCTTAGACAATCCGAGATTCCATTAATGTGTTAAACTCATCTGCACAAATTCTTAAAGGCAGGCAACATTCTTGCAATACATAAATTAAATTATCAACGCTGATTTTCGAAGTGGACGATAAACTTTCCCAAATATTATATCTCCCCAGGGGGTGAATTTGCCAGCAAATATCTACAATGTACAGCAAAACGATTGTTACTATAGAGACTTGAAATTTATCTTGTGGAGTGTCCCCGCCAAAATTCAAGAGAAACAAGACTTAAACAACTTACAGCTTTTCCTTCTTCTCTTCAGAAAATTGATGGGTTGATATTGGACGATCGCTGCAGCTTTACTCTACGAAGTACAAGCTCATCACAGCATATTCTAATTTCTTGCTGTTTAAATCAGCACCGAATTTTATAAGATCGGACTCTACCGAAGTTACTTTAGAAATTCATTCAGACAAATTCTAAGCCCCTACTCGCAGCTAAGTGACTGCTTGGCCTGGCTTTTCTAATAGGCTCTACATCTCAGCCTCTCCGTTTTACTTCCACCCGGTGTCGCGGATAACTGAAAACTGATCTCCGTCAGCCAACCGACTCCTAATTTAAACGTACAGGGTTCAAACCCCCAAACCTCGATGTGTCGTCATAAGGCGAAGTCGCTTCGGCTTTCTTCGCCATGAGGCTCCAATCTTCTTTAGTGTGCTTCTACTTCTGCTTGGAAAAAAGAAAAGGACACGGAGACAGGGATGGAAAATTCCTAGCTTTACCATTACACAGGGTCAATGTCCTATGGTGACCTGTCCAACACAACTTCAACGTCGCTCAGCTCCCTTCGGAGTTTCGAAAATACACTAGCTAACTCAAAAATCATATGTTAAGCATTACAACTATAAAAATTACATAATTAATAAATCTTAAAATCCTAATTTCTAAAAGAGAGAAAAAGTTAAGAAAGAGAAAACTGCCGGCAGAACAGAATGAAAGAACAGAAGAAAATAGGCATTATACAACATTTTAAATATTCACACAATTAATTAATTTGAATATTAGATTAAATTATCAAACAAATACACAAATTAATTTACATTCTGTATGCAAATGACCCTCTATACATATACGAGACTGACTCACTCACAACAACTTTATACACTTCTTCTTTTATTACGTTTTGAACATCTAGATCATTTTCTTCTGAATCTTCATTTCCTAGTTCTTCTTTGTAGTAGTACATTTCTCCGTAGAAATTTTCAAATATTTTTTTTTTTTTTGTGTTACAGTACCATCTGGTCTCTTAACGGTAATTATTTGTTTTTTTTCAATCATGAGCTGGTTTTCTTCAGGCTCTTGTTTCCCTCGATTGTATTTCTCACAAGATTTTCGTTGTATCTTCGTACATCCTCTCTTATTTTCTTCCTTGCAGTTTTATTTAGCTCTATGTACTAAATCGTCTTTATGTAATTTTGCTCTTTTTTCATTTGTCTTCTTTGCTTCTTAAAGATTTTTTTTCGTGATCTTTTGCTTTCTTTTTTATGCCTCATATTTCCTTGTCTGTCTCTTTTATTATCCCTGTCAGTATTTTATTTCTGCTATTGATGTCTCCTTTATATTCTAACATCTAAGCCGATGATTCACCTGGTTGCCAGGAACAGTCCCTAGATGATAATCTGGCCCAAGCGCACTTCCGCTCGCATTCGATGCCTCACTAACAAAAAGAGCGTCATACAAATATTTACGCATCGCAATCAAAGCATCAAGTATATATAAGCAATAATAATAATAAGTTGTAGGATACGGATCAGTTATGCGAGTATACTGCAGAAAATATGAACATTGTGAGGAGCCATGTTCTGACATAAAAGAGACACGTTTTTTCAAGTTTGCAAGCCTACCACCATGCATCCATCCAATATAAGACAGTTAATTGTTTGACCAATTAATTATCACAGTAAATGGAACCAGGGTGTTTAGCCAACCGCTGTGAAACAATTCAGTATCGTCCGCGTCCAGAACTTGGAAACTCCAGAGCGGACAAGTCATGTGCTATAAGTCATTAACAAGCTACGAACTTGTATTATAATGTTTATTTACAAACTTACAGCTACTCAATAATTGACAAATCTCGAAAAATTAAAAAAAAAATAAGAGTTCCACTTCGAAAGTATATCTTTACTATATTGAGACTCAATAACGTTGAAATACTGAAAACGAATTTTGACTAAGGTTGAAATAATGAAACAAATCTTTAGTAGTAACACGTGATACATTCTCAACGATTTTCGAAGTGAGTTACAAAAAATCAAATTATTAACTTTGAATAGTTTCTTTCAATTAACAAATTTAATTGAGTTTAATTTTGGAAAATTATGGAGTATTTACGTATATTATGAAAATCGAAACAGTGCACTCCAAAATCCAGAGCAAAATGCGTGAACAAAGAATCGAGTGAAATCGAAGAACCCGAATTTCGAACGATATCAATTCAATATTCACGCACTCCGCCGAAATAACTCCGTCAACACTCAAACCACTATAAGAAATAAAATTTCCATTTACCATATGTCAGGAGGAATTTTAGTATAGAATAGAAAGAAATACCACCTTTATTCCTTCCTTGACGGATCATGTCGCGTGAATCTTATACCATATTGGAATGATTCTCCAGACTTTCATACTCCGAAACCAGCAAAAAACAATGAGTACTTGAATATGACAAGTACCGTTATCAATTAATGGTCGTACTTAATGAATTTTAAAATTACTATAAATGTTGGTCATTCTCTACGAACACCGAAGATTTTAGTAAAATTAAAGTTTCATTTATGTCTTTTAGTTAAGTTTTCAAAGTCCTCACACTGTATCTCGATTCCAGTTTAATTAAATTAATTTTATTAAAAAAAGAATTATTTCACTTTACTTGCATTTACTTACAATTTATGGTTATTCTTGCTACACGAACTTTATATTTAAACCTTGCCTGCATATTTAAAAGAAAATCACAGCTATGTAAACTGTATTAATTATTGACTATCCAATTTTAATTAAAATGTTTCTTTAAAGAAGTCTTAATTAAAGTTATCAAGATATAAAGGAAGAATATAAAGATATCAACTTCCTTATTTGATCAGCACTTCTTTTTAGTTCCCTTACACAAGAAAATACATTTAATTAAATTTCCACGCAAATAATTATTTAATGAATCTCTCTCTCTTTTAAATTGATTTAATATTTATCCCAAATAGTTATGTGAACTAAACAACAACTATCCCAACAGTTATTTCTTATTTAAAACTATTTTAGAACAGACCCTACTATTGTCCTTTAGAATAGAACTTATGGACGTGTGTTAGTCACAGCACACGACCACGTTTTATGTTAGCTCTCTCAAACCACGTCACCATGCAGCAAAGACAGAATTAACGCACAGAAGTATACCCGCTATTAAACGTACGTTTTACGTCGTTTAAATTTAGTGTTTGACATATTTAACTTTATTGGAATGAATTCCCTTTAGCAGATGCTTATTTAAGAATGAAGTTATGTTCCCCATTAATTATCCGAAGCGCGAGTTCACTGAGAATAACTGAATATTACCCTTTTTAGTTTCATTTCAAATGAATGAACAAACGAAACGAATCGAACCAATTCACTTCCATAATACTTCCAGCCTTTATCAACCACAAAACACAGAACGAACTATCCTCTAGAAAATCTGCAATATCGGAACACAAATAAACTTCAGATAAGTAAGTTTACCAGCAATTCTTAATCGACGAAAAGACCACCCATTTCATGTCAAATTCAGACACCACAAAGATCTGTCTCCTCCTTCGTTCCCTTCACCAAGCGAGGCTACCAAAAGAACGAAATCAAGCAGTGATGCAAAATACTATGTCCAAAATACTTCTAAATTTCTTTACAATAATTTTATAAGTTTTTCACCTTTGCGTAAAACAAAATCTTTTTTCTACGGTTTCTAACTGAAATTATACATTCAAACCATAACTATAAAAAATGTAATAATTTTTTTACGAACTGTTTCATACTTTCTCATCTAGTAGAAAATAAATTCTTACAGTATTTTCCTTTAGTATATATTTCTTCATTATCCTGATTAGAATCATTCATTCGTTGGGAAACAACAAAAGTTCTGAGAAAATAAAGCAAAATATGAGACATTGTTTAAGAAAATCGTAATCACAATTAATAAAGAATTACAGTTAAACTGTTACAATGGGTCTAAATTATATGAAATTCTTCTTTTTTTATCTAAATAAAGTTTAATTCAGATGTAATTAACTTTCATTAATACAAATCAAAAGTTAATAAATTTTACTATATTAAATATTAATCAACAAAATCAGATTAAATTCGTTCTTCAATTATTAATATTACATAGAACAAATAATTTAAAACAAATTATTCATTCAAATAAATATCCTTTAATTTCAATAAAACCATTACTACTCAATAATACACAATTATCCAAAAGGAATACAACATATAAATAAATCAATTTGAACTTTTTTCGAATGTATTTTATCGTCCTGAACTGTAAAATAACAAAACAAATGAGATTAGGAAGACAATAAATTAAATTTAGAAAAATGAAATTCCGAAAGATAATCATTTCACTACGTTTCATTCCTCCTCGGAATATTTCTCTGTATTTCTGAAACACGTGACCATTTTTATTTCAAGATTTTCAAAATTATGCACCAAGACTGTGTTAGGAGCTTAAAAAAATCCAGAACCATTTAACACTTAAACTTTAAGTGATTTTCTTTTTAAGTGGTGAATGTATATGTCTTTTCGTAATTACAAAATCACCTGCTTTTAAATTTACAGGAATTCTCTGCCTTTCAAATAATTTCTACCTTTTTGAGCAAGAAGAAAACATATTCTTCAGAGCTTGTTTCCACAATTCAATAGTCTCGGAACCATTAAGATCACTGTACAAAATTCTCCACCTGATTTCTAAAGGTGTAGATATAGCTCGATTATAAGATAATTCAGCAGGCGAAAATTTCAACCCACCGTGATCTGCAATGTTCGTACAGTATTGTAACTTATGAATACTACATCCCACTTGTATTGTTCTTAAGTAAAATACTGCAATATTCTAGGTGTTTACACATTCGCGCACATTATATAAACAGAACAGTGTTTATAAACGTATTTGTGACAAGTGTCGTAATCACAACAAGCAGTGAACTGACACACAAACACCAGCAGACAACAAGAACAAACTCACCATGGACACTACAGATGGGGTTGCCGTCAACATGCAAAGTGAGTTGAAGTCCTCGGGGGACCTGGAGGCCGCCCCCAAAGAACACTATTAAAACAAGATGCACCAGCTTTAGAGTATCACTTACTCCTGTGTTGGCAACTCTCCTTCTTACCTGTTCACATAAGTCATTGCTTCTGGAACATCCTGATACACAGAAGGTTTCGCTTCTTGTATCATCCCGCATATACAGAAGGCATGGCTTCTGATATGTACGCAACCTAACTAATCACTCCCTTTTGTTCACATGATGCGTCGTTTCTGAAATAAAACCTCGCATACACAGAAGACATCGCTTCTGGTGTGTATTCTTCCTTATTCGCCTCATTGTACACAAGAGGCATCGCTTCTGGTGCATCCTAGACACACATAAGGCTTCGCTTCCAGTGTCTTCCTTTCGTATACAGAAGGCATCGCTTCTGGCATGACACCCAATCTTAGACCTCTCTTTGGAGAAGACACCCAAAGAAGAAGACGTCTACACCAAACATTCATCTCTTATCCTTTAATTAGTCTCCTACTTGACTGTTTGTTAAACTTGTTAAACTATCTCATTTAGTAATAAACTGGTTGAGGGCTAATAAGACACTCCCGATTATCTATCAGCTCTACCTCAGGCACTCTACAAGAGAAATCACTAGAATATTACGATACACTCTCATAGATGATTGAGAGATCTCTAAGAGAATCTCTAAATAAATCTTAAGAGATATTAGCCTCAGCATTATATGCATACATTTTAATGCGAAGAATTCCTAGACTAAGTAATAAGGTCTTAAACTCCTCTGAAACAAACACACATGCATTATCTATGGATAGAGATTCGGGGAAACTGAATTTACAAAACATTTCATACTGTTTTACAGTTATTGCCTAGAATTTAATTTACGAAATTTTTCAACCTCCTAGAAATCGTGACGTATTTTCAACACAAATGGAAATAAAGGGACTCCGTTAGATGGCAACGGGCCTATTACATCGACTATCCGATTTTGATTTACCATTTCTTCACGTTTAAAACATAATGTTCCCATTTTTTACAATTTCTTTCTTTTATACTTTGAAAAATATCGCAAGATTTAATATATTCTTTCCCTTTCTCAACTAAACCATCCCATGTGTACCTTTTAAACATTTTTGTACTTGTTCTGTAAATGCCTATATGCCCTCCAGTTAACACATTCTCATGATGAGATTCTAACTTCAACCTTGGTAGTGCTTTTGGAAAAATAATTTTATAAGGGTTGTTCACCGCCCTAGTTTTTTCATCAGGATACCCTTTTCAAGTTGATATCTAGGATTTGTCTTTCCCCCTTCAATTTGACGATGATTTTATTTAATTCTTCATCTTTCCTTTGATTCTACCTTAAGGGATCACATATTGTAGGTATTCTCCAAAGATTCACCAAGGCTGGTTTCGGTGACATCAAAATCAAATTAATCAGGTATCCTTGACAAGCAGTCATGTGATTTTCGTGAGACCTTATATGTTTACTTTAAATTGAAAATGGGAATGATGTTTTATCAATGGTCCGTATTTAAGCATACGTTTTGTTTTGTTTAAGAATCCAAGATAAAGCTCGATTGTCAGTCAATATATCAAATTCCTTGAAAACGGAAGTGTCGAAATCTACAAATAGTTTTCACCAATAATATGAATTCGATCTCGTAAATGCTTCGATGCCTGTCCGCTTCACTTAACTTTTTTTTAGAAAAAAGCAATAGGCCTAATTTCTTCATTCGCCTATCTTTTTGAAAAACTCTCAGCTATTCCCTTTCCAGAACCATCAAAATTGACTATGAACCGCTTTTCTAAATTAGAAACTTGAAGAACAACATTATTCTCAAACAAACATTTCACTTCTTCAAACCCCTTTTGTTCCAAGCCCCATTTGAAGTTTCGTTTAGTGGACCTAAACAATGATAGGACTCATTACTTCCTGAAGTTGTGGCATAAAGCGTCGAAAACAGTTAAATATTCCATAAATCCGCATTACACCGTTACGATTTCGTAGTAGTTGCAAATGTCTAATTGTTCCTACACTTGAAGGATCAACTTCCATATGTTTACCATCAACCAGAAATCCCAGGCAAGTAATCTTTCGTTTGCATAGATCTGTTTTGTCAGGTGAACAACTACCTTGGCCAAAACACTGCTTCCTATTTTAATCTCTACGGGTAGCCTTTTGAATCTAAAACTCCCTTTAGGTGTAATTATGGTTGTACAATCTCGGCAATCATCTTCTAGTTGAATTTCATTATAGGCGTTCTTAATATCAGGTTTACTAAACCAGTTACACCCTTGAAGATTAGCAATACATTCTTCCATGTTAGGTGCAGGAACTATATAATCCGAAATTACTGAATTTACGTATACGTAATTTCCGACTAGTCTATAACTATCACCTGTGTTATTTTTTTACCAATTAACAATTTGATGAATAATCGGGATAATCCGATTCTTCTAAAATACCTTCATCTACCGTACCATTCGAAACAAAATCTAAGATTTGTCTTTAAGCTTTAGAAATTGGAAATGGTTTTGCCCTAAGACGAGTAGCATCTTTCAAATGAATGCTACATTTATAATGTTCTAGACAACATATTATCTATTATTTATTGTATTACTATTTTTTTTAATATACTTAACAAAATTCTACATCTGGATCAATTCCCATCCAACTGTTCTTATCAGTGGCCATATTCACCGAATCACTGCATCCATATACGTCCTCACTTCTATTCACTTTCGATTTGTTTTCAAAGTTCGGATCTAGTTTTTTCTAAAACTGAATAAAAATGTTTAGAGTGATCTGCGTCAAAACCATTGACCATTTTCCCTCGCTTTTATGATCCGCTTCATTTAGTTTTTCACATAAACCTTTATAAACATACTCTTTTTTCTTTTACCTCTTTCTCCTTTTCTTTCTCTTTTCCTTTAGTTCAATGTCAACAGAATCATCTTTCACTTCAAAATTATTTTCTTCGGAATTGTTCACCTTGAAACCAATTTTCTCTTTCCCTTCTGAAGTTGGAACACTCTTTAAAGAGACTTCCTTTCATCTCAGACTCCCTCTCAGAAGTACTTGGATTATTAGAAATTCTGTTAACAAGACAATCTTCGTCCATACATATCCAATCCCTCTTCAATTCCTCCAAATCTGGAATCTCCAATGTTACTCGATCCGTTTTCGAAGACCTATTCTTCATTTCAACTTTTTCATCAAAGTTTTATCTCCATCGGTGTCACCCGAAGCTTTTAGAGTCGAACCAGTTCTTTTCCACGTCTTTAATTTCACCAGCAATGCTAACCTTGGCACAGATGTTTTTTTTAAACAAAACACTTCCAAGGCTGCTTTGATTTCAACTTCCACCCTTACTGTTCGAACCAAGAAACAATCGTGAAAGTCATAGTCAACAAATTGTTAAAGGAACATCCACTGTGCAATCAAATGTTGTTTCGTTCGTCTAAAACCCTTCCCTTCACAGAAGCCGCAGTTCTATTCGGAACTACTAAAGAAATCATTCCAAATGATTTATTTTCAGATGAATATTCGATGTTAATTTTCTTTCGATTTCTTTGTCTTTTTCGAATTTTATTACTTTATTATTTGTATGATTGCCTGTCGAATCTACTTTGCAATATTTTCCGTTGTTTACAAATTGACATTCATTATTGCTACTCGATTTTGTTAGAAATACCTGACGATGTCTTTTGCTGTTTTTTTACAATATTGCCTTTTATATTCCAAAAATAATTTGATTTTTTTCTCTTATATTTTTCATACGCATTCAACATGTGTTTTAGATCAATGATGGAATTCGGTAATCTATGCCTACAACAATTGTAAACATAAGCCGGGTCCATTTCTTTCAATATTATTTCAAGAAGCGATGCTTCTGATTCTGCGCATTCCAAAGTAGAAGCACTAATGCTTATATAATCAATGTAAACAAAAACATCCTCTTTTATTTGCATTTTTCTACAAACATGCTTTCCTATTAACTCTCGTTGAAGATAATCCGAAATGAAGCAGTCCTTTAACATTCGCTTAAATGCATTCCAAGAAAGTCTTCGATTATAACAAAAGAGTAAATAATTATATATTTCCCTCTTTCGCGCTAATTAAGTTTTCAGTATACAACAAACTAAATGAAACACCAGATGTTTTAACAAGTTTTTCCATTGTCAATAAAAATTTGAAAAGTTCCTGACCAACTTCACCAGTTCACCGGTTATTTTTCTGCATTATAGTTAATAAGTCCTCTTCTTTCTCGGTGCTTCGTGCTGCAGCCAACCTTATATTAATTTCAAATCTAATTGCATTGTCGCTATTTGTATTTCCGTCCAGAACATGCCGAGTCTCGAATCCAATTTGCTACGTTTGTTGATAGGGTGAGGTCGATGTTCGTTTGGGCTTCTGCCCTATTATGGTAGGCTGGTGGCTCTCCTCTTTGCTGTGTAACTATATTCTAAGCGAACAATAAATCTTCTAATAATTCTCCCCTTCTTTTGTCCCTTTCCGTTGCAGTGTTACTGTACCGCAGTGGGGTTTCCCATTGGCATCTAGGATAATTAGAATTGTATAATGTGGATAGCTTATTATTATGTTTTCTAATTTCGTTAGATACTACTCTACGTGAACTGGAAACACATTACCAGAAATTTACATCTTTCGGTTAACACTTCAACATAAGAGTTCCACTCGTCCATGTGTGGACTCTACCACTTGCCAATTTTTGTTCTGAATTATTATAGCAGCTTTCGGATTTCCTTCAAAATCAACTACGTGGGCATTTGTTTCGAATTCACTTCCGTTTCTATGTGTAAGATTCTTGTAAGCATATTAACTCTATATTTTGTTCTTCCGTTAGCTTCCTCAATTCCATTGCGACCAATCTGGAACCCTGCGCATTTAGCTGCAGAACGAAACAGTTCAGGCCGCATTTCAAGCTGGATACCTAGTGTGGACATGGCAGCGTGGCCACGTCTCTCTCGAGTTATAGACCACTCTGCCATACGCCTTATTTAGATTAAGATTCTCTCCTCTCCTTTCAAACATCTCGTCTACAAGCTGCACAAGGTCCCCTGGATCAGTTGGCAAGTTGATCCTTTTTGGTGTGATACGATCCACCGCATTCGAAAGTGAAAATGTAATCCTCTCCCCTTCTCCGTGCGTATTTCTTACTAGGTGTCTTAGGCCCGGTTCACACATGCGGTGCGGCAGCCGTCCGGCGACCGCGCGGTCACCGCAATCAAGTTTATGGGCCATTGAAACAAATGGACTGGTTCACACATACTGCGGGTGCGGGACGGTGCCGCAGACCTGCCACATTGCCCATAGCGGTGCAGGAGCCGCAAGTGCCTTACGGGCCATTGCCACAGCATTGGATGGTGCACACATGCGATTCGGCAGCCGTGCGGTTTGTCTCCTTTGGAATGTTTTTTCTTAATCTATTCTTTTTTTCTCAACTCTTCAATTATAAAAATGGAGATTCTTTATATTTTTCTCTATTTTAAGTAGAGAATTATAAGCTAAATAATAATAATAAAATAAAGTCTGACCGAATTGTCATATATTAAAATGAATAATTGGAGGTATATTTTTTTTTTACATTTGCGACCCCCGTTTCCACCCCTACTTCTCCGCATCCTTTGCACAATTTCACTTCGCACGCGTGATGGGCACAACGAATTAAACGTGTTCTCCATAATATTGGGGTAGAGTACCTGCCTCGACCCCAGACTCGGTGTTGATACACGGAGTCTATAAGGACCTGTTTCCAGAAAAGTTCCTCTAGAAAAAAGCAAAGAAAAGGGGACGCAGTTGGGGATTTTTTTCTGTGGCCCAGTTACCGGATACAAAACTGGGCCCTGTTTCCGCTTTGGGGGGTTCTTTCTTTTTTCTATTCAATCAAATTTATTACAAAGTTGAGCTGAAAAACAAATACATAGTTATTTACACACTTATTGATAATAGTTTTATTTTCTGTTTTATTTATGTAACTTTATATGTGTTTATGTCTCTGTTTATATTTGTTTCCTTCCCACTTATACACATATGTTTTCTTACATTGTTCATCATTCACATATCACACACACATCACACTGTATTTTAAAGTTCTGAATATTAAGTTTATTATTTTAAGGGTAATTGGAGGTTTAAATGGAAAACTTATTTTGTATTAAAAATGATGTTATCCTTACTTTCTTGCTCTATCGCTTACGGAACTCGCAAGTTCATCGCCACAGTAGCAAGCGATCTCCATTGGGCTCTATCCTGGGCAAGATCAAGCCAGTTTTCATCACAGACACTTATTTCTCCAAGATACCTTCTAATATTGTCCTCCCAAGGTCGTCTCCATCTTCCCAACGGTCTCTTTCCCTCCGGCTTTTCAATCAAGATGGAATATAGTCTTTGTTTTTTTATCCAAACTACGTGCCCTGCCCATTTTAGTCGTCGCGATTTAATTATTCTTACAACATCAGGTGAGTCGTACACTCCGTTGAGTTCTTTATTATGCAGTCTCCTCCAGTCATCTCATCCCGTTTTGCGCCGTATATTTTACTCGAGAACTTAATTTCAAACACCCGTAATTTATGTTCATCTGCTAAGGTCGTACTCCAACTTTCGCAACCGTAAAGTATTACCGGCAAAATGACAGTTCTGTATATTTTCAATTTCAGCTTCCTTGATATTAATCTCGGAAAAAAGGCCAGTACCTACAGGTTTTTCGAAGTGGTAGAGTTCGAGTCCTAAAGAGACATAAAAATTTTCAGCCTTTAAATAATAATAGGAAAAAATATAAACTTAAACAAAATAATGGTAGCAAACCAGGGTTGGCGAAAACTGCCTCCACCCATTTTTTTTTGTTTAAATACTTGGCTTTATTTATTTATATTACATACGGATGGATAGAAATAAGTTTGTTTCTCCTTAATGTTCTGATGCAAGAGCAAGGTTATGAAGGACAAGACCTACAGCTAAAGCTCAAAGTGGCATCCGAACCAGTACTCGATTTGCACCTGAGAGAGATTACCTGGACTCGAACCCGGGATCCCTTGGTTACAAGGCAAAAATTATATTATCGAAGATGGTTTAATATCTGAAATCGTCACCATGAAGTTCACACTATTTGTGGCATTTTTGCTGCAATTTATTTATTTATTGGTTTAAACCAATTGATATTTTGAAGGAAGAAAATGGTTTAAACCAGCCAACCCTGCAGCAAACCCCCTCCCCATATAAACTGTCACTCCCACCTATATGAGAATACCTTCAGAACTTGTAAATTTCCTTACTTGCAGGTACAATATTCTCACTATATGGTAGGAGAATTCCAATGAAAATAATAATAATATGGATGGAATTGTCTACGGATTTTCTTGCTCGTAAATGCACTGTAAAATACGATTTCTTAAAATTAATAAAGCAGTTTTTATTTTTGCACCGAGAAAAATTTTTCATACAAATGAAATATCAACATTATTTCATTTTAAATAAAAACATATTGGTTTGGAAATAGGACCAAAGATCTTATTTTAAAACCAGCATGTTCTAAATTTGAATAAAAAGAGAAACTTGAAATTTCATTGCATAAGAAAATTATTTCTACTATTGCACAAACGTGCGCATCCATTGCGATAGTTCTTTAAACTGAGATTCGTCCTTGACGCCGCAGAGTGTTCGCAGACAAACCGCAGCATGTGTGAACTGTTAGTGCGGCTGCCGCACGGTCGGCGCAAGGCTCCCGCACCGCATGTGTGAACTGGGGCTTAGGGCTACCATTAATATTTGGGGTTCTTCCAATGATGTTAACTTGTAAAGATTTTCTTCTATTCAATAATTCCTCCCATAGCCATTCTTTGGTCTGTCCTCTTTTTCCTGGTTTCGATCTTCTGATTTTCTGTTCGGCCCTCGATTGGTTTTTATTTTTCATTCATTCTCCTCACCAGTTACCTCTGTCTAAGTATTTGCTTATTCTTTTAAAACTTGAATATCATCTAATTCTATTATTTCTAGTGTTGGTTCTAGTTCTGGATTCAATTTTTCTCCCATTTCCTTTTCCTGTTCTTCTTTTCAGTCTGTACACCTACTGTTTTTAGCTCTTACAGGTATATTTCCCTTCTATCATAGTTTCTCTTTTCCTATTCCTGAATTCAATTAATTTATTCCGGTCTCTTCTTTTTTGAAAAGATGATTTTAGTTGAGATTTTGTACTATCCGTGTCTGATTCTAGTTTGACAACATTGATGACGCATACTACTTCTGAATCATTTTCATCTTCAGTTTCAGTTTCTCTTAAATTTATTATTCATTTATTTTCTTTTTCGTGCTGATTTGCCGGTGTGATATTCTTAATTGTTTTTTTTTGTACATACAAAATGCTAGATGTACCCTTCTCGCTTCTTATTAGTTTCTTCGTTATTTCTTTGTTTGCGACAAACATTTTGAATATTACCAAGTATCCTCCTTGTTTAATATATTCTTCGAACTCAGTCAGGATATCGTCCGGATCGTGTCTCCAAAGGCCCATGCCTGTTGCTGGGATGCTTATTTCGTTTTTTATTGATATTCAGATTCTGGAAATACATCAGTAAGTTTCTGAAGTCTTAACAAATTTTGTCTACTCGACTTTACGTGAATAAATTTATTCGTATTGATTTGTTGAATAATAGAATTCAGTTATATCATTGTTGCTTTTACTAATTATTAATTTCTTATTTTCATTTAGATTAAAATTTATGTGTATTTGCCACTGATTTTGCAAAACCACCTGGAAAAGTTTCTAATTTTAGGTTGATAAAATGCAGGATAACCTGATCTTTTTGCTTCAGCTCTAAACTATTTTCTGTAATTGTGAGAGAATGTTCCATATTCTTTGTTTTTTCGATTTATTCCTGCCATCGTTTAAAGCTTCGTTCTTCGTTTCTGTTTACCCAGAGCATTTCCTTCAGCCAGATTCTCTCGTACTGCATATATTTGTATAGTCTAGATGCCATAACTAGTTTTGTTAATTGCTCTTGCTAGTAGATTCTTTTACGTCCGGCATTCTTTCACATCTTCAGCTTTGAATTTTTCTTACGAAGTTTACAAGCAATACAAATTTTAGGCTTCTTATTTTTGCAGGTCTCACTTTTGTGTTCTTTCTCCCCGCAGTGGGAGCAAACATCGTCACCAGAGCAATATCTTGTCGTATACCCAAGATCGCCAGATTTGTAGCATCACGCGACAACCTGATAGTACTTTACAGTATTACATCTATAATTAATAAACAGTCTTGGTTTTCCTAACCTGTTACTCGTTTCAGGAGAAGCTTCCAACACTACATGATGACAGGTTAGTTTTCCCTTCGGGCCAGTTCTAAACTTGATTTTTGTTTCTTTTTGCGCTAATTTAACACAATTTTCGTCATCTAAGCTTGTATTGTTATTTTTTCTGACAATTTCTTCGTCCTTAAATTCTGACTCTACATTATACACAACTAATTATGGGTTCCTTTTCCTTGTTTGCTCCATGTTAAATTTCTGTCCGATTTCCTGCTTATTTATTATTTAATGTATATCTTCTTTTTCTCTCAGCTTGGGTTACCGTCATCTTCTTGCCCATGTAAATAGTATCTTTATCCCTGTCCTTTTCGGGATCAATGGCTTCGTGCCTATTCCGCCTCAGTTGTGCTATGCTTTCACCAGACCTCGGTCGTACAAACAATCTTTCTCCATTATTTGAGAAATTTTCTGCCCTCTTTCCGATCAAGGTAGGTTTCTCTGTGTTTCCGCAAAGGTACGTGGTCTTGGCCCTGTTTCTATCTTTTATTAGCATCCTTTCGTACTTTTGAATTTCCTCGAATTCTGCCTTTAATTCTTTTATTATCTGCATTTTTATTATACCTTGTCCATCTCTTCTATTGTTTTTACTTGTAGTTCCGAATTTGCAGCAGTTAATGCTATTATCTTCCTTTCACGATATTCTGATTTGTTTCCTAAGTATGCATTCTCTCCTGCTCTTTCGTACATACCTTGGTCTCTTGCTACTTTCAATGCTTCCTCCTGTTGAGTTTTGTTAATTTCTCAGTCTCTCAGTTTATTTTTCCATAATTCCTATTTTCTTTTTCTTTATTGCTTCTTGATCGGTTGCCTGATGTCGCGTTTTTCTTCGATTATTAATTCGTGCAGATTTTTCTTCTCTTCAAATTTCCTTCCTACCGCCATCAGCTTTGTCTCATTTTCTTCATTTTGCTTTCTCTGTTCCATTAGTCTTGCTTCTAAGGCTGCTATCTTTCCGAACCAACTTGCAACAATTGTTGATTTTTTATGAGTATTTTTCCCACGTTTAATTTTCCTATTTTTTTTCTACATCCTCTATTGCTTTTCTATGATAGTTCAAGTAGATTTTCCTTCTTGTTTTCAGTTTCTCTTCTGAGTCTTGTTCTTTTGAGGATGTCTTCTTCCTCTTCTTTTTCTCTTATTATTCCTCTTTTGTCTTCTTTGTTTCTTCTTCCCCCCTTCCACTCGGGATTACTGTTGTCTCTTTTTTTTATTTTTCGACTCTTAGATTACACTTATCTCCCCCAATTGAGTTAATCCTTTTATCTATGTTTTTGCATTGTAGTCACAGTTTTTTGTTCCTCCTCTCTCCCCCAATGGAGTTAATCCTTTTATCTATGTTTTTGCATTGTAGTCACAGTTTTTTGTTCCTCCTCTGCTTTCCTCTCAACCTCCATCCTTTCAGTCTCTTTTTGCTTTCTTTGATTAGTTGGTTCTTCATCCTTAATGCTTCCTCTTGCTTTGTAAGTAATGCTTCCTCTTAATCCGTCAATTCACATTTCCTATATTGTTTTTCCTAACCTTATGTAGCTTCCTTTTTTGGGGGTTCCCCCTTTCCTGTTGTCTTAGATGCGCCCGTCATCTTGGGTGAGTTTCTTATTATCTTCGCTCATCAGCTGTTCTCGCCTTCCCGTATAATCGAATATGAAACGTCTTTCACTAGCGCCAATAAAAACGAAACACGCAAGTAGCATCCTAGAAACCGCCGCTCCGGAGCAACTACTTCCCATGAGGGGACGGCTATGAATTTGGGAAAGAAAGGGTGTCGGCACTCCCGTAACGGGGACTAATTGGGCAGGAAGCGGGTCTGGGACTCGGTCAGCATCCTCGCTTAAAACGGGGAAAACTTAAATTTTTTAGAAATCATTTTTTTTACCTCCCAAACATTTGAGTGGGGATGGGAGCCAACACTCCCAATGGATAAGGTCCTCACCCTCCTAAAGTTTCATGGCCCCATCACAAGCGGTCCCGGAGATACAGGTCCTTAGGACGCCATTTTACTATAGTACGCCAGTTCCGAACATAAAATTATTTCACTCAGTCTTGAATTCTTTGCTGTGCTCACTCTTCCTATATGTGGAACTTAAGATTTTTCAGCGGTGTCGGATGTCACTTAAGAAATCGTCAAAGTTTTTTTTGTGGGAATCTTCGCCGAGCCGAAGTTCCAGCCGGCCACCTTCTCCTGATATAAGAGAACCACGCTTTACCCTCTAGCGCTCTAGTGTCCAAATTTGATGTAATTTGGTACCTGTATATTTTAAAGGATTCACGATCGATTGGCGCTATTTGTTTTTTTCTAGCTTGGTTCCTTCTACCAAAATTATGTGATCCTCTTGATATTTACATTCGTTCCTTTTAGATCGAAGTGCGTACGGGGGCACTTACGATGTTTATTTACCTATATTCGCGTTTCACGTGATTATGTTCGTTGCACTTATTGGTTCGTTCAGCCCACGTTGCGTAGCAACGATGGATTGACTTTATGCTATCGTACTTTCTTTTTTCGTCTAACAACAAAGTCACCTGCACGTAAGATTTCGAGCTAATCAGAAGATACCGTACAATAACCCAATGATGTTTAATTTTCCATGTTTACCTTAGTTATTGTCCCTAAGTTTAATAAAGGAAAAAAAAAAACACTAATAACATCTATTCGAAAAATCGTATAAATATGGCTCTCGGTCAGTTTGTGCTTCTAATGTTTATACATTTTTTTACTCACAGTTGAAAGTATCTTCGTTTTCCCCGGTTAAATCCACGTTCTTCCGGGAGCAGACTTTCCACCCAACCGTCCACTGTGGAAATCACAACTCAAGTCAGTTGGTTAGAACAGTAGAATTAGTTTATCGGTTGCTCTGCATTTGTTCGACGTTTGTGTGTAGAGGAGTGCGCTTCAGTTCATTTGTGAAAGAGCGGAGTCAGCGCTCGTCTTGGATGCTACAATGTAGGCTTGAATTCTACTTCCGTCATAGGGATTACCGCAGCTCCTGGAAACGTTGCAAAGCGTTTGTGAGCAGCAGTAGTACGCAATATAGAAGCAGTGATTGACTAGACAGTGAGCGAGAATGTCAGCATAGCAATGCAGAAGTTTCTGAGTTTTGACTTGGTTTAAAGTCTGTCTGTTTGTTTGGGTGCAAGATGGCCCGTTTAGCGTCAAGCTTGTATTTTAATTATACTCTTAACTAGCTTGTGAGTGTACAGAAACCTCGAGACAATCAAGGGCGGGGGCGCAATCTTGCAAATATATTTTTTCCTTTTGCCAAATATTTGTCTTTGTTATTTGTCATTGTTGTCCAGATCTAACATGCAACCGAAGTACAATTTTCGAGGGCTCTGTGAATTGGGTTTCCTCGCGGACGCACGGACTGCGATATGAGAGAGAGAGATGAAGCAATTTTAACCCAATAAGATTGTGGCAGTATTTTTTATTTATGTGGGAATAATTATTTTTTGTTTATTATTTTTTATTTATGTGGAAATAATTGTTCAATTCATTCTCTAGAAAGGAAGCTAGTATTATTTACCTTTCAACGATATTATTGGATATTTATATTTGATCAGCGAAATAATCGGAATTGTTCAGCGCTTCTCCTTTTTTTTTTTTTTTTTTTTGCGACGGGTGAGGTACGCTTTGAAGGGTCTAAAATTCTAAATATCCGAAATTGCCAAAATTCTGATCACTCAGCCAGTGTGATATTGTGATTGACGGTGCGACAGTAGAACCGAACATATGACCCCCCAGGGTAGAAATATTGGCGCCCAACGAAAAGACTTTCGTTTAATAACGATCTTAGAAAAAAAAAAACTTTGGTGATATGGTTGTGAAGCATTGAGTATTACTGTGTATAGAGAAAGTTTTGCTGCATTTTTTAAAATCAGTTTCACAATTGTTAACTTAAAGTGGTTCAGGAAGGAAGAAGACAATTTTTATTTTTCTTGACCTCGCAAGGGTTAGTTGACTTGCTGCTCGGAATGTTTTATTGCTCTCTAATTCTCTCTCTCCAACAAAAATAAATTGTGAGAGTTTTCAGAGGTCGTTTGGGAGGGAGACTTGACTTCGTTGGCATACATCTCCAGGCAACGTTGTAAATCTTAGATCGACGTCGAGTAGGTTCATAAAAAAGATGACCAATACGAGCCCTTGGAGGAAAGTCCATTAAGATATAATCAAAGGAGAAGAAAGTGGGTTCTCACATCATATTGCGTGAAAGTCTTTATTTACGCGATTCCGGGCACTTCAATTTTTTTAGTTGCTAAAAGACTCCGTCTATGGCGGCCAGAAGCAGTATAAACGAAAAATGAGACATTTCTTTGGGTTCACACCCCAGAGAGTAAGAAGGAAAAGACAATGCCGTGTGAAACATTTAGAGCAAAGAAACGGGTCTACGTTTCTGAACTGACAAATAATTTGGCTGCTGTTCTCTATTGAGAGAATGGCAATTATAGAATTTCCTTTTTGTGAGAATTAAAAGAAGTGAGCCCTGTTTCGGAAAGAACATGTTAATTGGACGAGGCTGAATTTAAGTTGGACCAGGATTTTTTTTCTTCTGTTTGTTTGTTTGTTTGTTGAGCAATTTGGCATGAAGCAAAAACGAGGGGTTCGATTTATGTTGTGTGGAAGGATACTGCTTAGTTGTCCAGTTTCTGTTTTGATAGGTAATTTCTTTTCGGAAGGCGTGGGCGTTTTAAGGATATTTTTTCCAGCCAGCAAAATAGTGGACCTAGTTTTTACGTCAAGTACTTGCGTGTTGTGATTAGAAGCGTTGTCAGGCAGCTGGATTGAAGTCCGGCTCTGCATTGTGGTTTTTCCGATAGAGTACCAATATATATCGTCTTCCACAGTTAGCTCAGTGGTGAAGAAAAATTTTCGCGTCTGCGACACGTACTGTTTATGCTCAGGTGACAGAACGGTTAGAGCCACGAAGTGGATTAAATCTGGCAGTACGATGAGATACACATCGAAGCGACCGAAAGAGGGAGAAGAGATAACGAAGGAGACAGGAAGAGGCTGAACTCCCTGGAATTGTGTATTTTCCTATGGAACCGGATGTAGTGGTCCTAAGTGCCCGACCTGCCTGCGAGAATCACGGCCAAGTCTAGCGGGTCTCCAAGGGGAGGGGTCCTTAGTTCAAACCCAGTAAAACACCAGTGCTCCTCCTGGCGAGATTGAGGAAGACAGCGAACCTCAGGAAATAACAGCTTGCGAAGGGTCACCTCAAGAACAGTCGAACTCAGCTGGTGAATGTGGGCGAAATACTTTGCTGGCATTTCACCCGAGTACCAATAAAGAAGGTGAGGAGGCACGTTTTAGTTAGAAAGATGATATTATTTATGTCGGATCCCTTGATAATTCGATTTTGGGTGAGGAAGACCAGGTTAAACTCAGGTTTGGGGAAGTTGAGCGTCCCATGCTAACAGTAGCAACACTTGATTTTTCCGAGTGTTGGGAGGAGATCTCTTCACTTGGAGAGAGCAGTACTTGCTCTAAGTTAAACTCTCTCAAATAAACAATTTTTTTGGCAGAAGAGTGAAGATGAGTGTGGAAGAAGAACGATGAGATCCTCGTTCAAGCTACCGGAAGAAGCTGAGCGACGAAAATAAAGATCCCAGAACATTTGATGGTTATTTTACCGTAGTTTTACTAACTACGGATCCAAGAACTGATAATATATGTTGTAGTAATGGGAAAATGAAGCTGTTGGTTGGATCTAATAAATTTTCAATATTTTGTCCGCGATTATTTTTCATTTGGAAAGATGTAAAAAATAACGGACTTCTCCAGCTGAAAGAAAATTTAGTTCAGTCCTGGGTCAAAGTGAAAGTTTGTGTTCTTTATTTGTATGTTTCTTGAGAGATTCAAGTGTCCAAATACATTGAGTGTGACTTCGTTTTGCGCAAATGAGGTTCCGAAACTGCAAGTCCCGAATAATTATTTTTTAATTTTATGACCATCTTGTATGTTTTGTACGAAACTTTTTATTCATTTTGTTTTTTGAATTGGACGGAGAGTAAGATTCCATTGAAAGACACGTGGAATAGGCAGTTAAGTGTTGAATAAAGGAAAGAAACCAAGAACTCACCAAGATACAAAGCATATGAATCATTTCACTTCAGCAGATAGAATATCAAACTATTTTTTTTTTTTTCGAACCTGTCACTCCGTGGGTATAGTAAAATGGAAATTCAACAAAATTATATTGAAACCCTAACGTCCAGATTCATTCAAAGCGTTACACGAAGGAAGATCAGAGCTTTTGCTCTTCGAAACCAGGATATAGAACAGATTGAAGTATATTAAAAGAAACTCTGATCCTTTTGGAATTTAACCAGAAGTTATCTTTACTTTCCTCTTTCGAGATTAAAATTGATTGTTTTCTCTAATTTATGGGTTGTTTGCTCTAATCTTTGACCCCTCTCGTCTCTATTTTGTTGTCAAGGAGTTCTCTATTAGTATAGCGGGTCAGACAAACATATCGCTATGGCTACCAGGGAACTCAGCACTATATCAATTACTTGAATTATATTTTTCGAGGCAAGAATAAACTCGCTTTATGAAAATCACACAATCAATTGATAGTTCTGTGTTATGCAATTAGCTGAGAGGTTAGCACGTTGTATCCGTAATGTGAATACTTCGCTGCATCCACACCACGGTACAGAAAGGTTAATGCATTTACTAAATTATACCTGTATATGACCTTTTACGTGTTATTTATGTTTAGGAGGGTAGTTATCTTGGGATTTCCTGCTTCAGTAAGCAACGCTATTGTCAAGCAGATAACACGCAAGTGATATTTATCTTGTTAATATTTCCAAGAGCCGTCTCTTCTTGTAACCTGAGCTATTGTTGGGGTTACCGACTTTGCGTTGAAAAGAGTAGTTTTAAACTTACTATCCTGACTTTTATGAATTACCTGTCTGTCTGGCCCGCTCATTGATAGTAAGGGCTATAAAAATTATGTTACGGAAGATTCGTATCTCTCTCTCTTTTATTTAGTTGATCTCATAAATCTAAAAGCTAGAGTTTAATTTTCTATCCAGTAAAATTGAACAATACTTCATTAGCTTAATATAAATATTATAATAGTAAGATTGAGATCTGACTTCCACTGTCTGAGAGACACAAAGGTCAAAATAATTGATTCCCTATGTACCAGACGGCGGACCCAACCACCTTACTCTTCCGTGAGTCTGGATTTCCAAGTGCTCTGTCATTACCGTATTTGGTTCAAGACCCGTTCAAAGTTAAAAATCTTGAACTGAGATAAGCTCATAAAATCTCAGAAAGAATAAAAACAACAACATATTTTTTGGAAACAAGTTCATTAACAAAATATGTACTCTAATTTGATAGATGTGAAGATACAATTCAGAGTGTACTTAAACTTCTCTCTTTACCCTATAGAATATGTTCATATTATGTGTCCCCGTACAAGATTTGTTTCACCCTCTCCTGTTCCTCATCAATTTCGTTGCGTCTTCGTCGCGAAGGTGCTCTCCTGGTTACTGAGCCTGGAGCTTAGCGAAACAATGGTGTGTATATAGGCCCGCCCTTTCCTCTCTGCTAGCGTCAGTTACGAATAAAAAAGAATAGAACTGTTTAACTGCCCCGCTTTCTGATTGGCCGAGACAGCTTGGTGGTTCGCTCGATAGTATCCCTTATTTTATTTCATACGAGGGGTGTTCGATATTGATTTACACTTTGTTATTTTTTCTTTCAGGGTCCACTATTGAGCTCGTCCTGAAAGTCTGAAGGAAGTAGTACTTAGGTCTGCCTTCAATTGGAAGAACAGTACAGAGACGTTAATCCCTGTACCCTGCAGCACATTTCAGCAACAGCTGTAAGTACTTGAGCGGATAACATGGAAAGTGATCAGCAAGGACATCGCTGGACAACGTTGTTTCTGTGGAAAGAGAAATTGCGGAAATTCACAGGAGATTGGTGGCAGTGTGTGAAGAGTGCGCACCGTCACGCAACACCATCTACTACTGAGTGCACATGAACGGCGAAGGAATTCAGTTCTGGAAAGCAAGTGACTGTGATGACACCAATGAACAGTTCAAGAGTGGAGCGGCTTATTGAGGACAACAGGTGCATCACGTTCACGGAACTGGAGGAGGCCACAGGACATGCCAGAAGCACTCTGTACCGCATAGTGCACGAACACCTTTAGATGGGTAAGGTGTCTGTCAGGTCGGTTCCCAAATCCCTGAAGACCCTGAATGCTGCACAAAGATAACAGCGCAAGGACGTGAGCAGTTATCTTCTGCAACGCTACAGCCAGGATCCAGAAGGCTTCATGTCCAAACTCGTTACTGGCGACGAGACTTGGCTGCACTACCATGAGCCAGAGACCAAAGCCCAATCAATGCAATGCAGACATCAATGCAGCCCAACGCCAAAGAAGTTAAGTACACAGCTGTCCGTAAGCAAACGCATGGCAACAGTCTTCTGGGACAAGGATGGAATCATACTCATTGACTGGCTGGAACCCTTTACCACCATTAACAGCGAGTCATACGTGACAACGCTTCGGAGTTTGCGCCGTGCAAGTTAGAGGAAACGATCAGGAAAATGGGCGAAAGGTGTCCACCTGCAACACGACAACTGTCATACCACACTAGTCGAGCAACCACGACTGCCATTAATGAGCTGGGGTTCCAGGTGCTGTCACACCCACCTTATTCTCCTGACTTGACCTCTTCTGATTACCACCTCTTTGGGGCATTGAATAAACTGCTGCATGGACATCATTTCACCGACTTTCAGGAACCGCAAGACGCTGTCCGAACGTGGGTGCGACAGACTCCGAAAAAGTGGTTCGCAGAGGGCATAGAGAAGTTGCCACATCGGTGGCGCAAGTGTGTAGTTCTTAATGGAGACTATGTTGAGAAAGTGAATGTATCTGCCGAGGCATAAAGGTTCTTATAAGTATAAAAAAATAATGTGTAAATCAATATGGAACACCCCTCGAAAATATATATATATATATAGATAGATAGATAGATAGATAATATTTTATCCCCCTAAAAACTATATATGAAAAGAGAAAAATCTAATACGTTAGCACATACTATCTGTCAAGAAAATAAATTCATGTTTTCCGCGGGCTTGCATCCTGCCCCTTTTTGCTATGAGAAAAGAGTTCTACATATTATCGGTTATCCAGCTCGTCTTTTAATCGAAACAAACTGTGCTTTATAAGAAATAGCCTTCAACAAAATCATTCAACACTTACTTGTTGCAGTATATGCAAAACTCATAAAGCACGATTAGAAGCAGCAATTTTTTTTCTTCTTACACGACAGGAGTCCTCGTAAACTACAGTTCGTTTCCGATATATACTGTTTCTCATCAGCACAAACAGCAAGGCAGTATAGTATGATGGTTAGCGTGCTTGACTCTCACGCATGCGTTCGTGAGTTCAAATCCTGGTTAGGTAAATGTTTTATTTTTTTTAACAAAAAAGAAAATTGGTTTCGTGTGTTCAAATCCTGGCGA
>JAGDQP010015786.1:0-13231 GCA_022664845.1 Lepisma saccharinum
CTACTTCTTGTCGCTCTAATTCCGTTTCGCGCTACTTCCTGTCGCTCCAATTCCGTTTCGCGCTTGTTCCTGTCGCTCTAATTCCGTTTCGCGCTTGTTCCTGTCGGTCTAATTCCGTTTCGCGCTTGTTCCGTTCGCGTTTCTTCCTTTCGCGCTTGTTCCTGTCGGGCATATTCCTGTTGATTCATTTCATTACAGTTCTTGTCACGCTTTGTCTTACAATCTGATTCCGATTCAGTCTGTATTGTATTCCACGGTTCCTTTCAAGTCACGTCTAAAAGTATCAGTGTTGCCATTTATGTCAGTTGTTTCTATATTGTCGAAAGTTTCTTGAACCGGCGCACAGTGTGTTTTTTTGGCATTCTAGGAGGACAAAATTATAATATAAAGAATCTAGCGCAGAAAAGTGACATAATGTAAGTTTGTAGGGTAGAGTAGTAGAAAAGAGTGGAAACATGTTAGTAAACATATATTATTTCACAGAAAATTTATGTAATATCAAATACAAGGCCACAAGAACGATTGTAGAAACACATGAAATAAAAAAAAATGAAAGTGATGCTCACACGAAGGCAAACGAAAAAGAACAAAAAATAAGAAAAACAAGCAAATCAAAAACCGCACTCTAGGAAATAGTAATGTACATCGGAGTTGGACACAAAGCATTGACGCATCATGGATTTGGAATACAAAAGTATAAAGTATAAAATACAATCAACTTGGTGTATTCACACATCACTCTCTGAACTGCTGCCGAGTTTGTTGGCCAATGAGTCATCTGACAAAGTCTGATGTTCGTTGAAAGGCTCCGCAGGCTCCGCCAATAAAGCGAGCACCTCTCCTTTGATACGACTGTGTTTTGTTTTGCGGGGATATCGGAAACTGTCAATGACTGGATCAAAGGTAATGAGAAGTCTGTGGAGCAGATCGGTATTCGTATGAATTCTTGACGTTTTCCTCGTAAAGTGTTCCCTGTGTTTCCTGTGATGTTTATTTCTGGCCTCTTGTGCGTCCTACGAGAGCTGGCCAATAAGGAGAATTCAAGAAGAGAGGATATCCTTTCCGTGGAACAGAACTTTATGTACACTGACAGGCATTGGGTACCAAGAGTAGTGCTGCACATACAGTTCTCTCGTGATCTGTGCGTATTGCTCAAATTTGTCAATATTGATCTGGAATCCAGTTTAATACCTCCAAGATGACATGAAAACGTTTGATGATAGCAATATCAACACCAGTTATTTTTGCTCATATTTCCTCATGTCTGAAAAATTTGAGAGCAGTGTTGCCGTCATTCGTGTTTCCTGTTTGCTGTCTTGGGAAGTCAACAATAAAGAAAAAATAAACACACAAATTAACTTTAAAAAGCATCCGAAAATAAACGGACAGAGAAACTGCAACATATTCATATGGCGCCAGGAGCCAATCGGCCTTCAGTGACGTCACGCAGCGTTGTTTACTTTTAACAAGGCAACCTGGCTTTCTAGGAACGTTGTTTTTTCGGGCGTAAAATCAAATTATGCGCGCGGGAAAACCTACTTGGGTGTGTCCTGATTGAATAATCGCAGAAACAAGAAAACTCGAATGTTTCAAGATATCGAACTAATCGATTATAACTATTCGATTATGTAACTCGATACGAAAAAAGCACTACGCTTTCGTTCAAGGATTTCGCTAATGTTGTGTAATGAATGCGGAAGTTAGTATAAAAAGTTAACTTTTATTTATAATATTGGAAACAATTGAACATGTAACCTAACTGGTAAGCATATAAAGGTGATCGATGTATTGTTGAACGAGATCGTTGTTCGTATTTTCTGTGTGCATAAATTTCACCTACTAGAATTTCCATTAGTACTTACGATTTGTACAGTATAATGTTTATGTACACAGAAACGATTACACCGATTGGAGGTATTACATTGAATGTTTAAACAGTGATGTGATGTTTACGATTAAGACTATCGGTAGCCAGGTTCGACAACGTATATAGAATTATTTTAGCGTCGGATTCAATGCACCGCACATTTCACATTCAGTTTTCACAAAAATGTAATCCTGTTTTATTTGCTACAATAATAATGAGCTGTTATTCCTGCTAGCCCTTGGGCTACTCTTTAGGTACTCTTCCCGTTTAAAACAGTGAAGGTTTTTAGGTTGGAGAGGGTTACGTTAGTTTTAGTTCAGGGTTCCGCGGAACCGATCCAGAAGTAGGGTAGTAAAATAACCAATATTGGTAATGTTCCGAATTGGGGGGGGGGGGGGGGGAGATATATGTATAAGATTTTAAAACATTTTATACATTTTCTGGTGTTCATATTTTTTTAGCTACACCCTTCACCCATTATTTTTTGGTTAGGTTAGTTCGTTACGGTTGGTTAGGCTGATCGCTTAATACGGAATAAGTACCAATTTCAAAATCCGTATATATATATATATATAAAACACCTAACCTGATATTTCCGGACCCACCTTAACCTGTAAACAGTGAAAAAAGAGGGCAAAAGCTGAGATGTATTAAACTACTTTACAATGCATTTGTACAATAACTGGTCAACAAGTCGTCCGCATAACAGGGAAACCAATAAGATGTGGCATCAGGTGTGTGGGTTTTCTCGGGGTTCTCCCACTTCCTTTATTCCACCAATCTTCCCATCATCATCCGTCCGGCCTGAACCAAAGTTGCCTAAATGCCTTTTCAAATTCAAACGAAGTTACATTAAAGAAGGTCGTAATATTTCAATTGACATGCAGGTGAAGTAATAAATCGGCGTAGGAACTTGTAAATTATCACCAAGATTGTAACTAAGATAAAGGCACCAGTTCTCGTCCCTACTCCAGTGGTCGTCATGTTTTAACTAAACCTGTAAAAATAAGAAAACCTTTCATTATTTTGTGTCAAAAACAGACCAAGGGCCTAATTAAATATCGACTTGCGTGAACGCAAGGGAAAGATTGCAATTTGTTTGCGAGAGACGGTATTAAATATTAAATTGCTTGACTTTGGCAATTACGTCACTTTTAGCAAACTGAAGATTTTAAGACGGGGGAAATGGATCTGTGTTCATTATTTTCGAATATAAGTGCAAAACAAATAAATTGGGAGAAAGAGTTGAACGTACATCTCTCACAAATAAAGACATAATTAATGTTCTGCAAGTCACAGTTGAGATAATTGTCTATTAGGATACGAATTCAAGTAAGTACTTTTTATGTGTTGATGTTATATAACTATCTTTATTAATTTATGAACTAAATGTTTGTGAGGTGACTTCATGAACTTAATGAATTCACAGGAATGGCTCAGAAGCACGACCTTTGAGTCTCATCAGAAGTAGAACTGGGACATCAAATACGAAGGTGTAATTTAATAATTCTTTATCTGTCTCTTATATATGATTTTTAGATGTACTTCCCATGTTATCTGCGTTGCTCGGATGTGTAAAATGCAGTATGTGTTGTAAAAATCAAGAGGGGTGACATGAGTGCAAAGGCACATTCTTCAGCCCGTCTATGTGTTCTTGCTCTCGCTGGATTTTTTTTATTATCTCCATTCCACGCATCCGAAATAATGCAGATATCAACATTGAAAGTACATTCAACCCCATGTAAAAAAAAAGCTATGATCTTTCACATGTGTTCAAGATAGCAGCTGAAGCCATTTTTCTGTATATTTCAGGTCATCTGGAACCCATATCATATGTGAAAATAATAAATTACGAACTACGTAACGTCATCATATATTAAGTGCCTGTTTGAGTGTATTCCTAGGAAACTATCACAATTTACTCAACATTATTATTCATTAGGTTCAGTTCCGTATAGGCTAGTTATTAGCCTACGGTTTAGGTTCAAGATAGCAAAACAAACTTTTTATACACAGGAATGACACTTATTGCAATATACAATCCTATAACCATGTTTTCTTATTGCTATATTGAATAGAATGGGTCTGATATCGTAATCTTAACGTACTGAAGCAATGTGCAAATTAAAAGTCACCTAGAATGAAATTGGGAGGATAAGATGTACTTTAGGTTCCCCATTTTCTGCCAGCTATTTAGCCAAATCTACTCTTCATATCACTCATTACCTTACAAATAATTCACGCAGGCAATTCTATAAACACTCAGCGACAGTCGGTCATTCAAAAAGTGTTTAAAAATGCACGTGTCACTATCATTTCGTTAAATAGTAGTCGGGTTGTTCACTATATGCAAATGTGGCAGCATGCGGAAGAATAGAAGTGGCGTCACTTCGTATTATAAATGACACGTATTTTGCTACAAAGATCATAGACTGCACGTCGAGTTGGGATGATGGGTTAGAAAGGTCTGATATTTTCTTCATAAAACGCGATGCACATCACCTTTAACTTTTACACTATGTGCTCGGCATGAACGCAGAAGCACGTAAATAATACCTCGTACTTTCCACTCTTATTTCATACATTCATGACTCGAAACTTTGTTATATTTTTCGTTTCAACATTTCCAGATACGTTTGAAATAATATATTTATCCCGCAAATTTTACTTCTGGGGAAATAAAGTATACCTTACCCTTTATAATACTGCTAGTTATAGATTAATGATATTAAATACAAAGGTTAATTTTTAACAGGAAGTAGTGTAATGTGTTCAAATGGCTCTTTAAGTAAAATTCTGGTGTTCAATGGTGATAAATATGAATGAACATTATTAATGTGCAGCATTTTAGAGCACATTCTCAGACAGGTTGGGTACTTTTAAAGCTTTGAGATGAATTAACATTTTCAGATTTGGCATCTAATATCACTTCAGGGATAGACTTTAGATATTCCCCTGGCCCCATACGCTAGCCTAATATTCCATTCGGCTAAGAAAGTAAATACTAGCTTATACCTTTAGTTAACCCTAAAAATACTCTCATGTAACAACATCTCAATGTTACATATTGAACTATTCGGAGGATTTTCTAAACGTCGGTCACCTTCACATTATTAATTATATTTACAATCATGGGCATTAAAAGGCGATGAATCTTTATTATGATGCCCCGTAAGACCATCTTTATTGTAATAACAATTCACAAACATCTTACACGTTTCCATGCCTCTTGTTTTTATTTACACTACGTGAGCGTGTTAGAAGTGTCTGATTGGTTGCCACTTTGTATGGAACGTTTGTAACAAAGTTCCCTGTTGGCTAAATCATTCGTGATGTATGCTTTGAGTTTGCCTAAGGATACGCAAATTTCTCTTTGCGAAGTCGTGATAAGTACTATATTTAATTCCATCCCAAATCGCAAGGCAAACACTTAGCAACTTTTAGTCAATGTAATTGCATTGCGTTGCTATAGCAGTTTTGCAAACTACGATATTTAATCGGGCCCCAAGTTAGCAGTCGGGTTATTCCAGCTCAAATCACCCAATGCCTCCAGGTCGACCTTCTCAGATTTGATTTTTTTTTTTTCGTACTATTTCAAGTGAGGAAGAAATGTAAAATATCACTTTTGTACTCCTTTCCATTCAGAGATATATGATGTCAAGAAAAGGTAGAAAGTCATGATTTCTTCTGTTCGCGATTGTCGTTTAAAATCACAGAGTTCCATAAGCAAATGTATAATTTCTGTTGTTATTGTCCAAATGACGTTCCGGCCAGGTAGCCGAGCGCTCTGCGGCGTAGGCCATCAGCTCGAAGGTCCCGGGTTCGAGTCCTGGCATGGATGTAGATTTTAACAGTTAAAGGCGAATCGTGACGGGCAGAAGTCCAAAGTTACTAGACTGGACCATATAAAAATAAAGTTTTCCAAATGACGGGAATTTTTGGCAGGATTATCTCAAAGACTTTCTTCCTACAATTTCAGAAGATGTAGCCTATTGTGTGTTTGTGGCCAGGTTTAATTACAGGGTTTGTTAACTACACAAAAAAATAAAAAGTTTGTATCGCTTGTTGATGAAACATTAATTAGTTTAGCGATGTTGGCAATTAGTGACAGTAATAAAATTATACCTGTAACATGAAATTACAGTAGAGGTTCAGTGAAAAAAGTTTCAAAATTGTTCCAATATTCCTTCCTTACTTAAAATATTTATCTTCAAAATATTTGAAATTTTTGTGCATAATACTTTATAGTAGAACAACATTTAGTTTAGTAGTGTTGATAAACAATAAAAGTACAAAAATATTGTTCCTATGGCATGAGGCAAGTGTATTGATAAAATTTTCGACACATTGTGAATGTTCAGATATTAAGAACCTGATGAATACAGGGTGATCCAACGAAAAGTTTCCACCTCCTTATTTCATTATCTGTTTATTTGTTTCGAAAATCCCAAACTTTAGATATGAGGGGAACGAATTACTACGACAAATTTAACGGTGCATACGCATTGTCTGCAATATATGGCAAAACCTTCAATTTTCTTAAATGGTCCCATGTAGCAAATCCTCGTGGGCCGATTTGGCATATTTGATTTTACGACATCGATCGATATCGTTTCACGACATGGGGCCCATATTTAATGGCAAACATCTTGGCCAATATCGGTTAATTATATCGATCTACATCGTTCAAAATCAGTCATCGATGTTGCCCAATATCGCGTATCGGTATTGACATTGTGAACATAATGTAATCCTAATTTTTTACTATTTTTATATAGGACCACTAACATAGGCAAACCAACAGGAAATGAGGAGCAAAAGCACACAAGTCCATTTTTAGATTAAAAAAGTTTTGTTCTTTTCAAGACCTAATTGAAGAGCTGTATGAGTCATGCAAAGTAATTTGATGAAGGAAGTACATAGTACGTTACGGTAAGTACTTCTGTTAGAAAATTAGTTTGTATTATTCGATGCAGCTCTACACTCAAGTCTTAAAAACGAACAAAACTTTTTTATCTAAAAATGGACGTGTGTTCTTTTGCTTGTTTGCTCCTCAAATAGTAGAACATGTTAGAAATTGTAAATCAGAGTTACTACATATATAAATAATACTATTTTTCTGTAGTCAAAGTTACACCACTTCTCTGTGCTAATGAATTGTAAAATTTGTCGACCACAGCTAGTTTGTAGAATGTGTAACTTCCGATATTGCGTCCATTCTAAAATTCGTAGTTGCGCTCCATTGTAATCATTTCACGTTTCTTCTGCTTCATTGTTTCACATTTTTGTGAAGAAGTTAAGAGTACAACGGCCATGATTACAATGAAACGGCTTCAGTGGAAGGAAGTGATGTAAAACAAATGTGAATAAATCTAACGAACGGATCCTCATGCTATTTGGAACCTCTTTTAACAACTACACTGTCTCGAGAAAATACACTACTTTCTACCGTACAAACGAAACAAAACGTAAAATCTCATCTGGTTTTTACGGTGTGCGATAACCAGCATAAGGAATATTACTATATATCTTGGTTTGTCTATGTAATGTCAGTGATCAAAGTATCCTGGAGAAAAATACAATGAACTTTAACACTTTATTTGTCCATTTAGATACAACGAATGATATAAATAAGACTTAAAACTTCCTCTCCTCGCTCGACTTGGCTCACTTCAGTTTGGCCAGTTATAGAAGTCTCTATATAAATTTAATACTACGTTTATAGAACTGAATTAAGACACTTTTAGTAGTTTATAGACTTTGTTTATTATTGGCTCTAACACGCTAGAACCATTTGTGCAGTGAAAGTGTGATATTCTAATTCTTACTTTCGAAGTGCAGCTTAGACTGACATCAATAACTACACAAAAAAACATCTAAATTCAAAGAGGTATGTTGCTCTCTCTTTAAATGGTTATATTGGTATTTGTTCAATATGTTTCAATCTTGAGAGTTGGAGCTCTGATTAAAATTATTTTGTGTTAGTTGTTCACTGAAATTTATTGTATTAAAATTAGCGGAAATGTGCATTTGAGTAATAATCTTCAAACCCTACGTCGGCGAGATGTAATGATGTCTCAAGTATAAATTTAAGTTTATTTTGTAAATACTCGTCTACGTTTGTAAATAAATATTTGTATATAAGTGTCAATGATTTTCTAGATTGGAATTGAGTACAAATCCTAAGAGCACCGAATTGCTCAGTGTCTTATTAGAGGTACCATCTTGGTCTTCCTACTTCCTCTCGCAGCCAAGTAAAAGTTCATTGGATTTAGTCCGTAATTATTAGGTATTCGACACCATTCAAACTGACCGAGAAGACCAGGGATTTGCCATTGGTGATACCGGTACCGATAATCAATGTCGATTCCACATCGATCGACTTGGGCTCAAGCGGAGTTGCTCTCCTGCCTGCATTAGCGATGTGGGACGATATGGATCCCATCAGTGGCCAACGTGGGTCTATGTGCTACTGGGTCAACCGATAGATCAATTGAAAGGTTCTTTGATTTCATGCCCCTGCCGGGATTTGAACCCAGAACCTTCAAGTCGTTGGCCTAACGCCTTAGACCGCACGGTTACCCGGTCGGCATTCTTTGATTGTATTTGAAAAAATGTTTTTTTGGAAATTCACCGAATACTTTGGGAGAAATCACTTTTGAAATGTATCCTAATTCCACATTGGACATTCTCAAAAGATGTAATATTTTGCCCTGTTACACGTTATGAATACCCTTAACCCTCATTATATAGTTCAAACATGCATCAATAAGCTTCGTTGTTATCAATATGAAGGTTAATAGACCAAGTAGCCGTGATCTAGTGGCAAAACCTTCATTTTCTGTAAATGGCAACATTAGTCAACTGATAATTTGAAAGCTCCTATATTTTTATTTATAAAAATATTATTTATTTGGAAATTTAATAAATAATTTGTGTGTTATCGAGTTTTGTTTTCTGTGGTTGATGGAGGAAACTTCGAAGGTTTAATTCGGTAACTTAAAACGTCACTAGCGAGTGTAAATTTGTAGAATGTGATAGTTCAAATTCCCCCAAAGTATTCGTTGACCTTTTATTTTTTTATTTTTTTACAAATAGAATTAAAGGAGCTTTCAAATGATGTGACACTTGACCCATTTACCTTTTTTTTTTTTGTAATGAAGGTTTTGCCAATAGACCACAGAGAATGGGTATGCACCGTTAAATCTGCCATAGTAATTCGTTCCCCTCAAATCTAAACTGGAAGTGTTTCAGGATTTTTGAAATAAACAAATACATTACGGGGTGGAGACCTTGTATATTTTCATCAGGTTTTTAATATCAGAACATTCACAATGTTTTGAAACTTTTATCAATACTACAGATGGATCGATACCATTATTTCTCGATACCCGATACTTATTTCTGAGCTTCGATGCTTGATACTTCCTTCAACATTGTTCTACAAAGCATATTATACATATTTAATTAAAAGTAATTAAGTAATATACGAGGTACCAGAAGTTCTCGATACTCAATACTGGTATTTATTTTTGACCTTCGATACTTAGTACTTTCTTCATCATTGTTCTACCCCACACAGCACCGGTACATTCGAGGAATATGCTACGAATATCCCAAGGATAATCTAGGATATTCTTGGTATATGCGTAGAATATTTGAATGTCCGGAATGATTGAATATCCTAAGGTTATTCCTGGGAATATTCCTAGTATATTCTACGAATAAGTCGAGAACAATTATTCTTAGGAGATATTCTCAGAATATTCCTGAAATTCCAACCCACAATATCCTTATAATATTCTAAAAAGAATATTCTAGGAATATCCTTATATGTTCCCAAATAATCTGAGACATTGTACGCATATTGTGGATCTAAATAGGATATCCCTGCGATATCCTGTGGTATTTGGGACAGTGCAAATGATCAAAGTAATATATAGATATAATATTTTCTATCGATTAACTGTTCTACTGTATTATGTTCTTTCATCTTAAATACTTACAATAATTTTGTATAATTTGATCTTAAATACAGAGTACCTCAATTATAGGGACATCGGGTAAAACGATACCTTGCCTATAGCGTCATGTATTCTGTGGTATTAACAAAGTTCTCATCGAGCCGCCGTAGCTCAGTGGTAGAGTGTTGGCGTAGCATTCGGGAGGTTGTGATTTCGATCCACGCGACCGACCATCCTGGCTTAGGTTTTCCAGAGTTTTTCCTCAGTTACACCTTCCGGAATCCTGTCCCCTCCTCTATCCCGGCCTGAGCCTTAGATGCCTAAAGGCCATAAATACAATTCAAATTAAAACATTTACATATTCCTCATAACAGCATGAACCTCGGTTAACAAGGCAAGACAAATTGCTCTCTCTGTCTCTCACACACTACCTCATAAAATCGGCATTGTACAGCTATGGGTCCGTTCTTTCCTGTCTTTTTTTCACGCACATTTAACCGATAGTACAAATAGTTTGTCTTCTTATTTTTTGACGGTATGTGGGTGTATGTATGTATGTATGTGTGTGGGGTGGATAGTCAACCCTAAGGCAAGGGACAGGGAAATGACAATGAGGAAAGAATTTCGCGGCTTTCCCTGAAACTTGAGACGAGGTATTTTATATCAACACACTATATCTATTTCTTGACCTTGAATCTAAACTATTCGGAACATTCTCGTTAACATTCGAAATTAAACATTGACGGTGTGTATGTCTGCATAGATGAAAGTCATTTCGCAACAAGCGGCCACTTTAATTGGCACCTGAATTGGAATTAGAATTAGCAACCGAAGAACTGAAATCTATAATTTGAAGATCGACCATATGTGCCATTATTATTATTACTTCGTTTAAGATTATTACAACTATTGTTTTGGTTTATGTTCCTGTTGTTATAATTATTATTTCGGTTACCATTATTTTGGTATATGAACCTGAAACGATTTAAAGAAGTTCCATTTGAAGCTTCCGTAGAAGAACTACTAATAGACCACAAAAGTCTTCTGTCAGATTCGGTTGGTTGTCATGGTAACCCGCCATGTTCAAGTCTAAACAACAGTGGTTGGTTTATGGAGTTTCTTCGATAATAATAATTCATCATGAGTATGTGCTTAGTACCAGATTGCAAACGTTACAATGAGAGAGAGACATGTTGCTTTAAAAGGATGAAAACCAGAAAAAAAAAAAAAAAAAAAAAAATCAGCCATTACTTCCACAAGTTACTGTCTACATTCCTACCATCTAACTTACTTGACTGTTCACTGTTGTTTAGACTTGACCCCCGCCGCTGCTATGGCAACCAACCGGATATGGCGCCAAGCCTCCATAGGACCAAAGGAAATATTCATAGTTCGAGTGCCTATGTCTGTTGACAATGGGACATTTCTTTGATAATTTTCTTTCATGTTCAGAAGTCAAATTATCATTAGCTTTGATAAATTTACGTTTCGCCTAAGTAGTAGTATTGGAAGAATCCAGTAAAGAGATAACGTGAACATCTGACTCTTGTAAATCTGCAAGTTCCCAGACATTTAAATTCTCAATGAGCTGCTCCACAGTATTTGGTTTCATTAATCTGGTTCGGCCTAACCTATACTATCTACACAGTATAGGTTCGGCCTATACTTATAGGCAAAGATTCCAACAAGATTTCAAGTTATTCCTGATCATCCTTTAAATCTCGTTATGCCTTAGTTACTGAACAAATGAAGTCAACTATGGGCGAGTGTTATATTTTATGCTTTGAAGCCGACGCAACCCAAAGTTTCTCACATGTTTGTTATTATATTGTTCCAAAAATAATTTGACGAAATCGTCATAAGATCTGACTCCACCACCCTAAAACTCTACCGGTTAACTTCCTTTCACTCACAAGCAGCTTATGAGATTCAGAAACTTCCATTAACTTGAAGTTCTGATTCATAACCTTCAAAAATTCTTGAGGGGTTTGTGTCAACATGTTTCCTGAGAAACTAGGAAAATGATTAAGATCAGATAATCGTAACGAATTAGGAGTAATACTATTATTATTTATACTATCGCGAGATATTTTTATTGGAATCGCTGATAAAGGAGCATCTGTAGGTTGATAATCATGAAGATCGAAATTTTGACGCTCTACATCTGTCACATAAACATTACAGTTAAGGGACGAAACATAAGGATAAGGCCCTGGACTAGAACTTGCAAGTAAGGTAAAACTAAAATGATACTTTTGTTGACGCATATCACCAAAACACCAAGAAGTACTACAAGTATTAATAGCTCTGGTAGCTGGAACTTGAGTGGTCACTAGAGAGGTAGTAGTTACTGTATTCACACTTACTCTTGGTACAGTGGTGTTAGGCAAAGGAAACGCGTTATCTCGCCTGTGTATAAGAGAAGCTAATCCATGATTCAACCTACTATCGGACATAGCTTTACGGTTTTCAGGAGCCTCACTTCGAAGTCAAAGCATCTCTTCTCGAAGATACTTTATTTCATAGGTTAATTCACTAGAACAGAGCTCAAGGGATTAACTAACTTCTTCAATTTGTAAGTTAAGATTCGCATCATTTTTATTAATTATTTCACACAGATCATCACAATGTTTTTCTAAACCACTGAGACCCGTTGAAAGATCGTTCATATTAAACTTAAGTTGACTAACCTCGGTGGTTGTAGAATCTACACTGGTCAAAATACTATTCCAAAAGGTGTTCATCTCTGATTGGGAAGCATCCAATTTTTCATTTAGTTGTTTTCGAGAGAATTCGAAATCAGTCTGATAAGTATCAAGTTTTTTATTCAATTGCTTCTGAGAAGTGTCAAGTTTTTTATTCAGTTGCTTTAATGCAACTAAAACATGCTCTGAAGTGTCTGACCTCCCGTGCTGATCATCTTCCACTTCAGCAACCGAGAGATCATCACTCCTAAAATCAGATGAGCTCAGGACACACGATTTACAGTACCAAGGAGTACTAGGATTTCGCAAACTGACATACACAAGTATTGGGGTAAACCCGCACAAGCTAAATGCCACCAACCCTGACAGTTATCACAGCAAACAGCTAGACCTTCCGGCAGATCACAAGTCATTTTATTCTGTGCCAAAGAACTAGCCATTTCAAAAAATAATCTTCGACTTCTGTTTACAATTACAATTATCAAGAAAATAAATAATAATAAGGCTCAATCTAAGTGGGTTTTCCCGCCTTTTTCATTTTACGTTTATTACTCAAATTTCAGTAGAGGAAAACAGAAATTAACTTTCACAGAGCAAAGTTCGTTTCGTCCTTCAATAATGAATACAGTTAGTCTTAACAAAATAATAATAGTAAACTCAGGATTGTGTGCAGACACTTTTGGGACAAAATAATG